>JALJCO010005298.1:0-18992 GCA_023101725.1 Atherinomorus stipes | reverse complement strand
GTGATCACACAGACTGAGGTTAGTGAACACATCAGATGTGGATCTGACTGAGGACGACACAGAAAGTGGACCGGGCCTTACTTAGAGAATACATTTGTGCTGTTCAGACAGGATAAAACAGATATAGGAAACGTATGGGAGAGAAAAAGTTAGATTTATCTGAAGCGTGAATGTGGTTTGACAGAATTTAACGATCTAAAAATAAAACTAGGTTTTATCTGTGCAGCAGCATCACAGACATAAAAAGTGATGCTGCTGCAGAAGAATCACACCAGTTAGTGAACTCTGATGTCTGGTTGTTTCACTGCAGACTGCACATTTAAATCAGCTGTAGAGCAGCTGATGCCTCAAATCTGCGTAATTACGGTTCTTTAAAAAAGAGAAGATTTAATCCAGTCATCTTTATAGACCAGGGGGTTACGTACAGCTAAAAGTCAGAATAGAACCAGGTCTGTCTGAGCTGAGAGACGGTGGACACCCCCGAAATACAAGCGTTACCAGGTGATCTAACACCGCCCACCGATGCTGCACTGGTCACATCCACTGACTCCTGATGCTGCAGCGAACAATCGGGAGGGGAAAAAAAATCTGCCGTGCGGAGTTTCCTGGTCAATAACAGCACAACAACCTGCAGTACGACGCCGTACCCCCAAACACCTCTGCGTCAGCTGCAGGCTCAACGCGCAGACACCACGTAAAATCCTACTTTAACTGGGCTATTAATGTGCAGCTCCGTCCTCCACGGCACATTTCTTCAATCAACATCTGTTTTATTAAGGATGGAGTTTTTTTTATTTTCAGGACATTTTTCTAAATCCAGCAGATTCAGCAGCAACCTGGAAGTATTCCTTTCTGCACATGTGCAGATGAGCTGACGTTACAGAGCCTCTCACAGAGATCGCGCTGTCATCTGTGTTTTGGGCTGACGACGCATCGGCATGTATATTTAGTGTCGACGCGTCGTCCCAGCCCGGAAATCGGTCAATTAATCTGATCAGTTCTCCTTTTTCCCTTTACTTTGAAGATCTCGTGACTGACGTGCAACGACAGCTTACTGCACAAACACGAGTGACGTTTATGTATAAACTGTCTTGCATTGGAAGCCAGAGTTTAAAATCTTGTTCAGAGAAAATTTTGTTATACTGGATGAAATGGTTCTTCCATCCCGACAGTAAATACATTCTGTATTCATATGGAGGAAGGAAAAAAATAAACTGTATATTATGTATATCATTAGAGGTGATTTTTTTAACCAATCAGTGGACTGTAGCGACATCAGGCTCCCCTTTTTTGGGTCAGATTGGTGAGACTGGTACCCCAACGGAAGGATGCCAAAAAAAGCAGGACGGGTCGGGTCAAATTTAAGGGAACCCGTCCCAGTTTTTTGGAGAGAAAAAAAAAGCAGACCGACCCAGAACCGCTGGAAACGGGCTTAAGATCACTGAAAGTTTACGTACCTGTTCTGTGTAATCTTATCTGAGGCGTCATCATGATTTTCAACAATCTGGGCTGATCATCAGTTTCCTCCTCGTTCTGGATGCTGGTGAGCTGAAATTCTGACGTTTCTTCAGGTTCAGACTTGCGTTGAACCTCCATGTCAGTCTCATCCTTCAGAACAAGATGCTCTCCCTCCTGACTGATGTGGACTTCCTCGCATTCATCCTCCATCTGTGGAGGTTCTGGTTCCTCCTGGTTCTCGTCCATCTGTGGAGGTTCTGGTTCCTCCTGGTCCAGACTGGAGTTCATCTCCTGTTTCAGGAGCTGCTTGGTCAGCAAGAACTTCCTCCTCCTTACAGTCGGGTTGCTGTGGGAGGTCTGCAGGAACAAACACAACAAGATCATTAATGTGGTGACGTAGAAGCAAAGTTTAGATCCGGTGGGCACCGAAAGTGTTCAGACTTTTCACTCTGTTTCATTGCAGCCATTTGCCAAAATAAAAGTTAATTTCATTTCTCATTTATGTCACTCAGGACCCAAAGCGGTCCGACGAAGTTCAGCAGAAAACCTGTTCACCCACATAGCGCTTACCCTGAGTGAACCAGGCAAGAGAGAGCTAACGTGTATGCTAACAGAAGATCCGAACCCACTCCAGGAGATTTGCAGACCAGTATAACAAACACACACAAATATATGATGTTGCAGGTAAGCATTATTGAGGATAGGTGTATAAATATCTACAGTGAAAAGTCATTATCATGAAAAATATCTACATATGCATACAGAGTCCAAGAAAAAGTATCACATCCCCAAAGTTCAGTCCAGTTCTCCTTTTTTTCAGGAAGTGAATTATTGGACGTTAGTTGTTCCAAGTTGTGATCAGCTGAGTTGTGTAATGACAGTGTCAAGAGCAATGGGGGAGGAATGGGTTATGCGCTGCCGTTGAACCGTGGGGTTGAATTCCTGGACTTTAGCTCACCATCAAAGGGATCAATAAAAAAAACGGCCTGTGTGATGCAGGACCAGTAAATTAGCAATCACTCATTCAATTGTGTACACAAAACATCAAAAGGGACCTTAATCCTCATAAACGCAGTGCATTATAACCACTGTAGCTGCTGATTATTCAGTAATAAATACAGAGAGAAGCATCATCTTTGCTGCTTACAGGCTAAGCTTTAGGTAGCAGCTAACGCTAGCCTGAGCTAACAATGAATGCGCCGCGGTTAGCGGTTAGCATCTATGACTCACCCACTGAAGTTGATCTAAAAAGCGCATCCGCTCGCTGTGGTTACGGTAATATGTACGGTAACAGTTACGGTAATATTTATACAGATGACGGACTTAAGAGGAGTTTTTAGTTTAGTTACAGACCTGTAGCAGCTCTTTCACGTGTTTCCTCCACGGAGCGCGCGTACCGCCGTTTAAAACACTGCGGTCACATGACTCACGTGCGTCACGTGACGCACGAGTTATCGCAAGACGGCGCCAAGTGTCGCGAGAAGTCTAAGGGGTGCAGGTAAAGCAAAAGGCTCGTTCGGACTGTGCGTCTGTCTCCCGGGAGCTGCGTGAGTCGTCAGGGGCGGAGCATGAACGCAGCATCTCAGCCGGACAGGTGAAGACTGCAATAACCTTTATTTAGCTCAAAGTTACTGAACACTGTGCAGATGGGATCAATTCTACTTTCAGAGTATTGAGACAGCATGTTATAGATGCCAATTACATGAACTTGTACTGTAATGTAGTAGACAGAATGTTAAGGTGCAACATAGGACAGTAATCTGGTAAATATCCAGGCTCAAATATACAAAAACTTAAATGCTCTGCCTTAATAAATGAATTTAAAACAAAAGAAATAGAAACTTCCCCCCCCCCCTTTTTTTTTTAGATGGGGTAGAAATAAATGTTGATGTTTATATATATAAATATTTTATGAAGGATTTGGGTGCTCATGCATAGCACGAGGGGGAGTGCAAAGGAAGCATGTGGAAAGGTGCAACATGAACGCGATCTCGGTCCGGAAGACCACCCCCCACCCCCAATTCATTTTCTGTTGTAGTAAAAACTATAATTTGAACACATAAAAATCAGGTTGAATGTACCATAACAGAATTTATTCATTCTCTTCGTGCTCATCATCCAGTTCTGCTTCAGGTAAATGTGAGCTGATTTTAGCTACCAGGTGTAATGATTTTGTTTTTCGCAGGGTCTTTATCAGGTTTGTATTTCTAGTAAGTCTAGACAATAAATAATATTCTACATTATTCAGGTACTTAACTTATTCATGTGATGTTTCAAAATGTCTTCTCAGAATATTGAATTTTAACATCAAGGATGTGACACTAGTTAAGTTTTAAACATTTATATGAGGATGAATTCAAAAAGGAAAACTTTGTTTCTTTTATAATCATTTAGTGGCACAGAAATACTTTGATCATGTGAGAAATTGTCATGACACAAAGTTTGCAAAAACGATGAGGAAAAGTAAAACTAGATGGTATCAGTCCTTTCAAACGAGCCGACTGTCCAGTTCTGTCCAAGTCTGAAATGACAGCTTCAGACGGCTGAACAATCTTTCAGCATGAAATCGAAGAAACGACACCTAACCACAGATACGGACCTAACTGCTGGTAAGAAACCCCTGCCCAAGATGGCGGCCGAGCCGACGTAAGCTACGGGTCTGAAGGCGGCATCTAGTGTTTATATCCATGATCAGAATCCTTTTATTGTCATTGTACCACAGGGACACAACAAAATTTTAAAAAGCAGCTCTATAAAAAAAAAACAGTGCAAAAAAAAAGCAGTCCAGCAAAAGAGAAATATACAAGTTATAAAAGACAGTTAAAGAAGAAAAAAATATATACATATACACACACACGCAATATATGTAGTGAGGTAGTAAGATAAATTGCACATGAGGAATATTGCACAGAAAATGGCAGTAGCAGTTGTTACAGTGTGTGTGTGTGTGTGTGTGTGTGTGTGTGTGTGTGTGTGTGTGTGTGTGTGAGGCGTTCAGGGCATCCACAGCTCTAGGGTAGAAGCTGTTCTTCAGTCTGTTTTAGTCCTTATTGCCCTGAAACGCCTCCTGGAGGGGAGCCGTGGTGTGAGGAGTCCCTGATGATGCTGCGGGTGTGGTGGATGTCCTCCACAGAGGGGGGAGGGCAGCCAGTCGGTCTCTGGGCGGCGCTGATGACTCGCTGGAGCTGCTTCCTCTCTGCTGCAGTGCAGCTGGAGAACCAGAGCGAGACGCTGCAGCTCAGCACGACTCCACAGAGCAGCGGCTCCGGTTGTCCAGCATCGCCGTCGAGTCGCTCGTCCATGCAGATCCTCGCTGATGTGGGTGCCCAGGAACCTGAATTCCTGTCCCATCTCCACCCCGTCCCCGTTGACGGTGATGGGACGCGTGTCCTGTTTACACCTCCTGAAGTCACCCATCAGATTGCCGTCCATGCACCAGACGGACAGACGCTCCACCTCCTTCCTGTAAGCAGTCTCATCTCCTCCTGAGATGAGCCCCACCACCACGGGGTCGTCTGAGAACTTGATCGTGGTGTTGTTCGGGTGGGTGGGGGTGCAGTCATGTGTAGAGCAGGGCTGTCAAAATTGCTCCAAAATCACGTTCGAATATTTGCTCTAAGATTTACACATAATTCGAATAAATTTGAATATCCATTTGAGCAACGTGCCGACAGGAGAACAAACTAATACATGACATAACTACTTGTACAGACTCAGCCAGCGAGCATTTGTGTTGCGCCATCTTGCGCCGCCGCCGTTGCCTGGGTAACGAGTCCCAATGACCTCGTATCTACATGGAAAGCAGCCGGAATTTCTGGATTCACAACGTTGGACAGTCGTCTAAAGTCATGATAACCTACAGGTATGTTATCCAGAGACCTCTAAAGGATTCTGACATTTTATTTACTTATTTACACCGGAGCATTAATGTAAACCATTATTCATCTCCGGAAACTGGCTTTACTGACAAGCCACACCGGAATAACACGAAAATGTCGTGATTACTTATCAAAGTTGAAAAAAACAAACCCTTTCAGAGCTCTTTACTTTTCTATTTGGTCATAAATTTGGCTTTTGGTTTTGTTTCAGGACTGTACAGACCACGTAGCTTCACATGTCCTGCAGGTGAAACTAAAGGCTGCAGGAAACCGTCTTCCTGATCCGTTTGTGTTTCTGACTGAACTGGTTTTATATTCTGGTCCCAACGTTGCCCTGATCAGAGCAAATAATGTTATATTTCACAATATCTCCCTGATAATTCATTAACTCTCAGCAACACCACAGCTGTCTCTGTTAGCATTAGCTAGCATGATCACGTTATGCGGTGCCTCATTTTCGGGAGCATAGATACGTGAAATAAAGTGTCAGATTAATGAGTGTTCACCATAATTTACCGTGTTTTTGTTGTTGGGGATTAAATCCAGTGTTTTCTCCACTGTGGCAGCAAATTATTCCTCCTCTGCTCTGATTGGCCGATATTCCTCCCCGATACGAACACACTGACATCAGTGGACTGAGCGGGAGCAGCAGAAATGTCCACTTTTGTCACAGACAGCAGAAATCTTCATGAAATAAATGTCCGTGATCTTCTTCTTCACTTATTACCACATTAAAGTTTCCTCTGATGTTCCAACAACCAGGAATGTGACGTCCTTCCACATTTCCTCCATGTTGGGAAGAAAAATGTTTGATTCTCATCTGTTCTAATTATATACAGAAATGCTTCCCAGGCAGTGGTGGATGATCTAGTTGTGGCGTTTGGCCGGATTTGTCTATAGTTGCTTTTTAAAAAAATGTTTATTTCAATATTATCTTAAAAAATGACCAGGAAATTAGAAAATGAACTCGCTGCAGTCCCCCCCCCCCCCCCCCCGCATCTCCCTAACTCGTGCGAGGATTAAAGATCCCGTCAAATTGAAATGAAATTAACGAACAATGAATGCTCGAGCAAGCTGCAATAAACATGGAACAGTCGCCTATAATCAAACCAGTGTAGCAAATATAGGCCTAATATTAATAATAATAATAATAATAATAATAGGCCTAAAATAGGCTATTTTTCCCCACTGTCCCACTGTTTATTTAAAGTTTGAATATTAATTTTCACGTTCGAATCTTGGATTTTTATTAATGACAGCCCGAGTGTAGAGCAGGGGGCTCAGCACACAGCCCTGCGGAGAGCCGGTCCTCAGTGAGGAGGAGGGGGTGTCCTACTCTCACCCTCTGGGAGCAGCCTGTCAGGAAGTCCATAATCCAACGACGGGTGCTGTCGGGGAGACCCAGGTCCCCCGGTTTTCCCACCAGCCGGCTCGGGATGATGGTGTTGAAGGCCGAGCTGAAGTCCAGGAAGAGCCGCCTCGCGTAGCTCCCTCGCTTCTCCACGTGGGACGGTGTGGTGTGCAGGGCGGTGGCGTCCTCTGTGGAGGCAAACTGGTGGGGGTCGAGTGTGGGGGTCAGACGTGAGGTGATATGACTTTGTACCAGCTTCTCGAAGCGCTTCATAATGATGGGCGTCAGTGCTACTGGCCGGTAGTCGTTGATGCTGGTGATGTTGGGCCGTTTAGGCAGAGGGACGATGATGGAGCACTGGGGGAGGGACTGGTTGAAAATGGTGGTGAATTTACTGGAAACGACGTCATTCTGTATATTTTTTAGAGCCTAAACAGTACTACACCACATCTCCAGCAAGCACGCCGATGCACGTTCATGAAACTGCAGAAGCCGCGGCAGACGAGATCACGTGTTCACGTTTTCTTTCTTTCTTTGTTTTAAAACGTTATCCAACCCCTCTCTTGTGTTTGTCCCGGTTTGTCTGCAGCTCTGTCGCTCTTAGCACAATGTAAACAGCGAATTTCTTCTTCTACGCTTGTATAATCGGCAGAATAGGCTCTGAACGCCGAGGCTTCCGCATTTGCGTGCTACGTGAAAGTAAGATGTTTTACTGTTTCGGCCCAAAAAAATCTACTAAATGATGTCGTTTCCAGTAAATTCTGGACGCTACCCACTCAGGACACTTGGATTACATTGGACGAGCAGTATGGAGGAATATTGACAAGTTTTTGTGGACTTTTATGGACCTTTTTGGTTCAGTTGCCGCTGAACTCCATTATATGAAAGGGGGGAAACGAGAAGCCTTCCTGATCACCGGCTGCATTTGAGATATTAAAAAAGTGCTCCAGAGTCTTTCTCACCATGAGGGGAAGTGGAAGATAAAGTTACATCATTCTGTGGGTGGAATATTCCTTTAAGGACCGACATCCTGAACTTCATGATGAATTCAAACAGGTTAGTTACTTAAAGCTTCCGTTTATTATGGAACTTAAAAACGCATAATTAGTGACGGTTAGCGCTGCTGCTAGTCCACATTATTTCAGGAATACGTGTATTAACTCACCGGTAACATTTATGTGTCAGCTCTCATTTCTTCAGATGATATTCACATTTCTCACCGTCTGTGTATGACCGGTATATAATGCGGGTGAAGGAGGCAGCAGGTCTCTATAGAACATTATCTGCAGCAGAACTCGTTCATTTCACCGATACTTTTAAGACGAATGAGCGAGTACTGTTGTACTGTTCTCAACTGGCTGCTCTCTACTTGTATAGTTTAATACCTCAAAATATTCCAATTATTTTTTGTGTTTACCTCAAACCAAAAATGGCATCATTGTTGCCATTATTATTATTATTATTGATTATTATTATTATTATTGTTATAGTTTGCAAAAAGTCAAAACCAGTTTGTTTCTTTTGCACTACCTCAGAAAACTGTTTTGTATATTTTTACTATTGTTACTTTTAGATTTTTGGATGTTTTACATATTAAAAACTAATACCCCAGACAACCTTAAAATATTGTCAAATTGCATTATATTTGGGTATATTTTTTGCATTTATTTGCACATTTATTCAACTAGCATAAAGATGAGATTTTTCAAGTTCATACAAATATTTCTTATGTTTTAAAGTATGTCTCTTTTTTTATCCCCTGTAGTATCGAAAATTGTATCATGTATCGAATAATTTTTTTTAGGATTCGAGTTTGAAATTTTAGTATCGTGACAACCCTATGAGAGAGGTAAAGAAGCAGCCCAAGATCACTGTGGCTGAGCAGAGGAACCATGTCTCCTAAAAGTGATAATTATCTCACCTTCAACTTCTTCTGTGGTGTAAAACATCCTCACTGCAAACACAAACACCTCCATGACCTGGGGCCTGTACGACGAAGCCGGATTTTCTCTTATCGAGGTAACTTCAGGGTTAACCCTGGGTTTTTCGTCCTATGACGCTGGTTCACTTCTGATCGGGTTCTATCTCCCCGGTAACTTATGCTGAACGCCAAACCTGGTCTGGACCAGGTTAAGTTCTGGATAAGAGATCTCCGACTATGAAAGCACCACCCCCTGACCAATCAGCACTCTTGGAAAATGGCCTGCCCATTTTTAGAAGATCCTGTCGATGCCAGTGCGCAGATCGTGAGAGGAGTTCTTAGAAGAGAGAGAATATTCAGAGATGGTGCCCTTTTGATTTGCCACATGACACTTTATATGAAAGATGTAGGTTTTCCTCTGCTGGACTCCGTTACATCTGTCAGCTGTTAGAGCCGTACATCACTAATGTAACGCATCGCAGCCGGACACCGACAACACCACAGATGCTCTGCATCACACTGAGGTTTTATTAATGTTAGACTAATTGAATTAATTTTGATATAGACCAACGCCTCACCTCGAGTGAAAAAAAAAATTAGTGCTGTACTGATGTAATTGAAAAGCTTATTTTTTGTGGCCGAATTATGCTCACGGTCCCACTCAGTAAAACGTCATTCATTTATTTATTCATTCATTCATTCACTGGTAGTTTGATGCACACCGTTGGCGACACTGAAAACGTATGCAAAAACATGTCATGTAATACCCGCTTTTTCCCTGTGGGCTGCACAAATATTAAATGAAATTCCATTCATTCATGAAAGAGTGTGGCAGCATAGAATCTCGTCAATGGCCGGTTTGGATTATATATTTGTATTTGTTCTTTACTTGTTCCCATGATCGTCTTGCGCTGCGGGGTTGCATCTGAAATAATGTGATTAAGAGGTCACACATGTAGAAAACATGAATTTATGAAGCGCACACCCACCCATGCCGGCATGGTGAAGGGTTACAACACGTTCAACGATATGAGCCTAAAATATCCATATGCACAGTATGAGAAGCAAATATACTGAGGAAGCGCTGTAGTGTGATGAACACTAAATGATCAGAGTCCGATATTGTTCCATGATTGTACAATCGCACGGACTTGCTGCGCATTGACAGCCAGCATTAATTCCTGGCTTTTGCTGCGGCGACTGTGTTGCCGCAGCATAAATGGAGCCATTTATTATCATTCCTGAATGATAATGTCGTGTTATCATTCAGGAATGATGATCCTGAATTCTACATATTTCTTAAGTATCATCGTCTGCTCCTCCATGGTGAAATATGTCGCTCTCTGTTTCTCCATGTCTGTGATTGGTCAGATGCTTCCAACGCCGCCTCTTTTATGTGAGCGCGCACTGATTAAGATGGAAAACCCTGGGTTGAGTTACCGAGTTGATAACCAGCTTCATAGTACCGTTTATCAAGACCGCAGATGTCTGGTTAAGTCAACCCAGGTAACTGAGAGAAATCCCGGGCATGTTAATCCGGCTTCGTCGTACAGGCCCCTGATCCTCATCCATTCTTTTCTTTTTAAGAGCAAACAGCAGCATAGATAAGAGCAGCGAGCAGCCATGTTTGCCTCGGTTCGTCTGCACGGTGAGACGCTCACGGCTGCTACAAATACAAGACAAATCCTCTTTGTGTACGTCCACATGAAGATCTTGTTTTGCTGCGACTCTGGCCAACATACAGTAACAGCCTCCACGTGCTGCGTCAGCAAAACGTCACTAAAAAGCGCACCGCATAGAAACACAATGAAAAGATCTGCACCTCCGGATCGGGCCATGGATCGTTTTTACCCATCCCCGATCCAGATTCCTCTCTCTGAGGAATATGAGGCTTTGGATTCCTCCAAATGGGGAGAAGGAAGAAAGAGGAATCTTGTAGCCCAACAATTTATGTAAGAGTTTCCAGACATTGAGACTGTTTAATACAACCGTTCTCCTCGTCATGTTATTTACTCTAGAGGCCAGCAGAAAAAAAGCTCCCTCGTATTTGGTTTCTGCTGCTCTCTGTTCCTTAATCACATAAGCAGCAGTGGAAAAAAATCTCCCTCAGGCGTGGGACGCTGGTGAAGCGCATCACCGAGCTTCACAGGTCACCCCGGTGCCAAATAACCTCAGTAAACACTTCTAATGTCCATAAAAATTAAACAACATTTGCATTCTTACCCGAAACCAGAAAAAAAATCTAATCATGGCATTTTTACAGGAAAAACAGAGATTAAACGACCTGCTGCAGGAGACGACAGCAGCTGCTACCAGAAGAAAAAACAGCTGTTTCTACTCAATTTCAATGGACTTTCAAAGCTTTCTGACTGTTGAGTGATGTCACAAGCATGCATGAGTGACATATGCATAAATTGTGAAAATCCTCCATTGTGTGTGTGCGCATTTAAATTGGATTCATTTTCTGTGCATGTTTAAAACATCTAAATGTTGAATTTGACTCAGAGGCAGGACGTCGGAGCTGAGAATTACAGCACAAGCTGAGAAAACTGACATGGATGCTGCCAGGAAACTTCTCTGTTTACACTAAATTATTTATTTTATATCACCTGAGATATCATTTAATGACAAAGTCAGAGAACAAGCCTCTTCATTTAAATAATCACTCATAAAACGCAGTTTTTAGTGATAGTTGAGGCCAGCCTTCAGGGGAGCAGGTTTGTTCTGGGTCAAGCAGGAACTGGTTTGTCTCAGAGGAGGTGATGTATTTGAGATTAGACGAAATTTAAACCTCACTGAAGGAAAAGGGGGAAACTGTATTGTACTTTTGTAGATATAAAGTGAGGGAATTTCAGGTCAGAACAAAGTAAAACTGCGTTTCCCCGTTTTTTTCGGAGGAAGGCCGCTGTTACTGAAGCTGATGCTCCTGAGACATATCACGATTAAAAATAAAAATTAAAAAAACTAGCTGTATACATTCATTTCCCGGAAAATACGAGAATTTTGAATTTCTGCTGCGATACTTTAATATTTCCGATCAACACTAATGTTTGATGACGGCGATATAAAAGGAGGTTTAGCCACATAGCATGTTGTTAGCATCTGCTTGGTTATGGAGCCCAGTCTGCAAACCACATCAATATAACATCGGTGACTGCCTCATTTCTGTCTCTGAATGTAACTCCAGTTATGCAGAAACAACTTTAACATCAGTTAAAAAGTGTTTCATACCTGCTGTGTGGAAGTTCATTCCTGGTTTCCAGCTGATATCCAGCAGTCTGCGCTGACAATCGATCACTTCCTCGTACTGGACGATGGTTTTTTCAAACTCTGAGAATATTTCTTCAGCAGCAGCTGTTAGTCGCGCGCTGATAAACTCTCTCAGATGATGAACTGAAGACATTGTTGATGAAACGCTGAAATATTCAGATGAAAGATCAGACACAACAACCGTCTTTCTGCTAACAGTGGAGCTCGCGAAGCAGCTAGCTAGCTCTCAAAACGTCTTCTTTATGTACCTGAATGGCGGTTGGAAAACAACGTAACGGCTGCACTACCGCCACCATGTGGTACGAAGTGGACAGTGATCCTCCTAAAAAACCCAGTTTCTAACCAAAAAACACCAACAAAAACAAGTACGACAGATAGATAGATAGATAGATAGATAGATAGATAGATAGATAGATAGATAGATAGATAGATAGATAGATAGATAGGAGACAAAAATAAGCAGCAGTAAAAATGTATATATATATATGTATATAAGTGTGTGCATTTATATATATATATATATATATATATATATATATATATATATATATATATATATATATAAAATACATACACACACACACATATATATTGACCTATTGTATATATTGACACACATATATTGACCTTTTGTGTCCAAGTGCATCTTTGCTTTTTTAAAATAATCTGATAAATTCACTACAAGCATCATTTTATTGTATAAAAATGTTCTAGTTTCATACATTTTCAGCACATTCAAAAAAAATATATATTTTTTTATGTTTTGACATCACAAACCCCTAAAATGTCAGGTGGTGCAACCGTCCGAGCAAATAAACATACTAAGAAAACTTTTTTAATATGGTGTTTTAATTATATAAAAAAAAAACGAAAAAGAAAACCCTTTGGCAAAATTTTATGTTTAAAAACTTTCAAATAAACCAACCTTGATAAAGAGTGATAGTTTAAAGCTTTTGAGATCATTTAAAAACTTGTGTCCAACAATTTGTGTGTTCTAACATGTCAGGATGGCGCCACCATAGAAACATGACTTTTATTGTATAATAAAGTGGTAGTAACAAAAAACATGATGCTGCTGCAGCCAGAGAATCCCAAATAGACTTTATTGGTGAGTGAAAAGGTTTATTCTCTATAAAATATGGATAAATTTGGTTTTTTCACCTCAATTTTAAAGGGGAAGTTCAGGATTTTTGACATTGGGCCTCATTTTCAAGTGAGCCCGAATGATTCTTATCACTGAAGAAGGTTTCAACATATTTCATCCCATTAGTCTAGTTCCAGTGGGTCGCCAATGCTAATGCTAGTGCAAGTCAATAGGAATCTGCTAGCCTGTCATTAAAAACAATCTTAACCACTCCACAGAACATTCGAGGCAAATCATTTCTAACTTCAGACTATCTGTGTAAATGCTGTGTTAACAGAATAATGTTACAAATAAAACTAACCTGCATTTCGTTGCATTTTGATTGTTGCTGCTGAGAAACTTTATAAAGTTTTCATACCTGTATTTGGCAGCAGAGTGATGTCATCTGCTGCTACGTGCATGAAGGAATCTGATTACACAAATATAAAGTCTAAAATACGGCCACGTCTGAAAGGCACGAGGATATGTCGGATTTTGAAGATGATTTAAAACTTTTTTCATCAAACTAACTGTCTCCATGTCTCTATGAACCGAAATACACTGGCAAAGGTAGTAAGCTGGTAAGAAACTAGTTCCTCAATATGTAATGCAAAATTTGTCATACGAGGCTAATTTTACTTGTTTAACACATGAGTTTACCAGTTTAACACGGCATTTACACAGATAATCTTGCTGATTTGCCTCGGATGTTCTGTGGAGTGGATAAGATTGGTTTTAATGACAGGCTAGCAGATTCCTATTGACTTCCACTAGCATTAGCATCAGCAACCTCCTGGAACTAGAATAACGGGATGAAATATGTTGAAACTGTCTTCAGTGATAAATAGTATTCTGGCTCACTTGTAAATGAGGCCCTATGTCAAAAATTCTGAACTTCCCCTTTAATGTCAAAATGTGCTAGATGGTAGACATACAACACAGATTCTCCAAATCATAGGTAGATTGGTACACTTTCAATGCCAGGTGGTACAACCAACGTAAAACTATGAATATGTTTTTTTTTTATTAAAAAAACTCTTTAATTTAGTTTAAACAAATATGTATAGGGATGCTAGCGAATACTAAAGCTCATGTAAGAGTCTGAGCCAAAGATTTGACATATGATAAATCACAAGAAAAAAAAAATTGTAGATTATTGGTTGCTCCACCTGACATTTTTGAAAAACGGT
The DNA here is from genome assembly GCA_023101725.1 of Atherinomorus stipes. Classification (NCBI taxonomy): domain Eukaryota; kingdom Metazoa; phylum Chordata; class Actinopteri; order Atheriniformes; family Atherinidae; genus Atherinomorus; species Atherinomorus stipes. Next base: position 4,801 of record JALJCO010005298.1, on the reverse strand, counting down.
AAAAACGATAGATTTAAACCCTTTAAATGTCATTTAACAAACATGACATGCTTTTAACACATTGTTCCAGACTGAAAAATATGCTTACCATCCATTTTGAGAAAACTTTTTAAAAAATGTCTTTTTGGACGCTGTATTTGTCACTGACCCATATACACATGCAGTGGGTACAGAAAGTATTCAGGCCCCTTTAAACTTTTCACTCTTTGTTTCATTGCAGCCATTTGCCAAAATCAAAAAGTTCATTTTATTTCTCATTAATGTCACTCAGCTCCATCTGGACAGAAAAAAAACAGAAATGTAGAAATTTTTTGCAAATTTATTAAAAAAGAAAAACTGAAATATCTCATGGTCATAAGTATTCAGTACTTTGCTCAGTACTGAGTAGAAGTACTTCTGAGCTGGTACATTCATGAATCTTCTTGGGAATGATGCAACAAGTGTTCCACACCTGGATTTGGGATCTTCTGGTTCTTCTTGCAGATCCTCTCCAGTTCTGTCAGGTTGGATGGTGAACGGTGGTGTTCAGACATTTTCAGGTCTCTCAGAGATGCTCAGTTGGGTTTAAGTCAGGGTTCTGGCTGGGCCGGTCCAGAATGGTCCAGAGTGGTTCTGATCCACTCCTTTGTTATTTCAGCTGTGTGTGAGGGTCATTGTCTTGTTGGAAGGTAAACCTTCGGTCCAGTCTGAGCTCCTGAACTCTGGAAGAGCTTTTCTTCCAGGATCTCTGTACTCGGCCGCATTCATCTTTTCTTCGACTGCAACCAGTCGTCCTGTCCCTGCAGCTGAAAAACACCCCCATAGCATGATGCTGCCACCACCATGCTTCACTGTTGGGATGGTATTGGGCAGGTGATGAGCAGTACCTGGTTTTCTCCGCACATACCGCTTAGAATGAACTCCAAAATGTTCAATCTTGGTCTCATCAGACCAGAGAATCTTATTTCTCTCAGTCTGGGAGTCCTTCATGTGTTTTTTTGGCAAACTCTATGCGGGCTTTCATATGTCTGCACTGAGGAGAGGCTTCCATCGGGCCGCTCTGCCATAAAGCCCCGACTGGTGGAGGCTGCAGTGATACTGACTTTGTGGGACTTTCTCCATCTCCCTACTGCATCTCTGGAGCTCAGCCACAGTGATCTTTGGCTTCTTCTTTACTCTCTCACCAAGGCTCTTCTCCCACCATTGCTCAGTTTGGCTGGACGGCCGGGTCTAGGAAGAGTTCTGGTCGTCCCAAACTTCTTCCATGTAAGGACTATGGAGGCCACCGTGCTCTTAGGAACCTTTAGTGCTGCAGAAACTCTTTTGTAACCTTGTCCAGATCTGTGTCTCGCCACAATTCTGTCTCTGAGCTCCTTGGACAGTTCCTTCCACCTCATGATCCTCATTTGCTCTGACATGCACTGTGAGCTGGAAGCTCTTATATAGACAGGTGTGTGCCTTTCCTAATCAAGTCCAGTCAGTTTAATTAAACACAGCTGGACTCCAATGAAGGAGTAGAACCATCTCAAGGAGGATCAGAAGAAATGAGTTAAATATGAGTCACTGCAAAGGCTCTGAATACTGATGACAATGTGATATTTCAGTTTTCCTTTCGTAAATTTGCAAAAATTTCTGCATTTCTGTTTTTTTCTGTCAAGACGGGGTCCAGTGTGTACATTAATGAGAAATAATATGAACTTTTTTCATTTTAGTAAATGGCTGCAATGAAACAAAGAGTAAGAAGTTTGAAGGGGTCTGAATACTTTCCGTACCAACTGTATATGCAGAACCAGTCAAAAGTTTGGGAACTTTCTCATTGAATCTAATGGAAAAACATGTCCAAACTTTTGACTGGTAGTGCATGTTTATTTATGTCAATATCAGTGTTGTTTTCGTTCACGATGACTATGAAAAAAAATCATTTTGTTGACGCCCCTTTTTTCATGACGATAATGGGACGATGAAGAGCTAAACGTGTCTCTATGATGACGAAAACATGACAAGATCTGTGTGAATTTTCATTGAGACAAGACTGGACGAAAATGTCAGTGTCTGGTCTGTCACATGTTCAAAATGGAGGAAATTTCTGCTTATTGTGCATTAATCTGTCTGTCAAAAGCTTAAAAAGTAGCTGTATCCTCTTCCTGTTTAGTCACGTCAACCACCACTTGGTGTGCAGCCACTTTCAGCCCACATCAGAGGTCTGCTCAGGTTTTACTGACCCGCATCCGCCCAAACCTGAACCGAGACCCACTAACCACGGCTCTCCCTGTCAAACCTGACCCGCACGTCAACACATTAAGTTCCTAAATTCACTGTAGTCGCTGTCAATTTGCCACTTAAGGGCTTTATTTGTTTGACTCAGAGATTCCTGCATAAAAGATCATCATCCTGGTTTTAACTTTGTTCTCTGTTCCTGCTTCGCATCACCAGCAGTATCACTGCCTGCTGGAAATATTCAATACTCAATATTCTTTATTGTCATTGCACACAACAAATAAGAAAATCGTTTTGCAGTTAATTTTACCAGTTATTGGCTATGCTGATATATCAAAATACATATGATATATATCTTAAACCATTAAATGTGGTATTCAATACTCTCTGCAGATTTATCTTAAAATGTCCCTATGGATCACCGCGAACATCCGGGAATTTTCGCCAAATTCGTCACATCCGGTTAGGTAACAGGTGAAAACATGGCTTCGTTGCATAGGGGAGCCACTGAATTACCTGCTTCATTACTCGTCAATCTTCGTTTATTCTACTTTGGAAATACCGAGAAGTCCCGCTGTGTATGGCTGCCATAAACATATCTATCACACGGATAAGGGAATATGTTTGTTCCAGTTCCCAAAACAACAGAAAAAGTCCCGAACAACATGCTAAGTGGCTAGCTGCTATCAAGCCCATAAATGCTGACAGTTTACGCTGGAAACCATGGAAACATCTAACAATATGTTCCGATCACTTTGTGACTGATAAAAAAGCATATAATGTGGTCTCACTTTTTAAACCCTGTAGTTGTTTTTGTACAGATGTTAGAAAACACCATTAAATCAGTGGATGTACAGAATCACAGCGCCGCCCGCTGTTCCGTCTCCTCAGGACTGTTAACGATTACGTTCATCCAGATTACTGCCATCAATGTTCCCACATAAGAATAAAAGCATAAAAAGCGGCAGAAAGGCATTTGCAGCATTATAAACATGCACAGTCATAACCAGTTACATACAGATGAGACTGCCGGTAATTTATAGCTTTATCAATGAGAGTAAACTCCTGAGAAGTACATCAAAGAAATACCACCATTTCTTAAAAATCCGGGGAAAATTTATATTCTATAAAAAATAAATGGCTTGAACACGGGGCTTACCTGATGAAACCGAATACATCATGAGATCGGGAAACTGATCATCAGGCTGTTATGTACAGGTAGGTTCGTCTAACCAGGTTCTAGCAGCAGAAGATGGGCATCAGTTAGTCCAACAGATACTAGTTTAGCTTCGTATCTTCTTCTAGCGTCGGCAGTAAGACTTTCAGTGTAACTGGACGTCATTTCTATGATATTTCAAAGACAGACCGGCGGAGAAAAAAATTAAAAAGAGTGCAAAAGCAGTTTTTGAGGCTCATAGTCCATCAGACGCCGTTCAAATACGAAGCATATTTTCACCGGGACCAGCTTCGCGGTCACATGAGTTCCGGGTTGTGACGTAGGCTCGCGGTGATCCATAGAACTCATCACTGTATATTATGTGAGAGACTTAACTGGTTACAGCCTGACAGGAGACGACAGTGGCACTGGTTGCAATTTATTTTCAAATGTGTTCACTCTGATGTACAACCATATTTAAAATGTTTTTTTGTTCCATTCATACCAACCTACTTCTTGCGACACTCACAAAATTTCACCTTTACTGTCCCTTCAGTTCGCAAAGAGGCAGGTCGGCGGTCTTTCTCATTTAAAGCTCCAAATGATTGGAACCATTTGCCTGCATCTCTAAGGTCAATTACATTTTATCGTCACTTCAGATCTTCACTTTTTACTCACCTTAAAAAAGTCTGCCTTTGTTTGTGATTTTACTTTATAAAGAGGAAGAGATTGAAGAAGAAAAGGGAAGAAAAAGGTTTTTGTTTTTCTCTGCTTCTTCTCTTCTTTTTGCTCCTTATGTTCTAAAAAAACTGAATGGTATAAATTGGGATGGACCTACATTTCAGTTATTTGAACTGTAATGCAATGTGAATATGAGGGCTGGAGGTAAGGGTTGTGATTGTCTGGTGTTAAACTTTTTTTTTTGTTTTGTTTTGTTTTGTTTTGTTAGTTTGTATTTTATTATATTTTGTTTATGTGTGATATATTGTGTCTGGTCTTGTTTTGTCAATGTTTTGTTTTTTGGTCCCCTTGAAAACGAGATGTTGCATCTCAAGGGGTTTTCCATTAATAAATTGAATTGAATTAAATACAATGAGATTGGTGTGTGGCACCCGCCACCCACAGTGATCCCAACGACTGATGTTTAAAACACGTCATGTCCACAAACGAAAAAGAAACTTATTCTCACCCCGACCCGCCTGAATTACATAAATATCCACTCACACCTGAACTGTGATATTCATCTTTGTCGTTTCTCTCTGCTATACAGCGTTTTTGCGGGTTATCCGTGGGGTATCGAACTGTTGCAGGACTCTGGTGCACATATGCGCAAGACAATTAGGTGAAGCTGCAGCATCAACAAAGCTGCTTGGCTGCTTTGGTCAAAAACGATGACCAAAGCCTATAAGCCATCAGAAAAAACAGAATGCCTTGTAGGCTATATTATCA
>JALJCO010005294.1:0-24146 GCA_023101725.1 Atherinomorus stipes | reverse complement strand
TTAGTGGACGTTAATCTGAACTAACCTGTTAGTGGACGTTAATCTGAACTAACCTGCAGGTGTAAGTGGACGTTAATCTGAACTAACCTGCAGGTGTTAGTGGACGTTAATCTGACCTAACCTGCGGGTGTTAGTGGACGTTAATCTGAACTAACCTGCAGGTGTTAGTGGACGTTAATCTGAACTAACCTGTTGGTGGACGTTAATCTGAACTAACCTGCAGGTGTTAGTGGACGTTAATCTGAACTAACCTGCAGGTGTTAGTGGACGTTAATCTGAACTAACCTGTTGGTGGACGTTAATCTGAACTAACCTGCAGGTGTTAGTGGATGTTAATCTGAACTAACCTGTTAGTGGACATTAATCTGAACTAACCTGCAGGTGTTAGTGAACGTTAGTCTGAACTAACCTGCTGGTGTTAGTGGACGTTAGTCTGAACTAACCTGCAGGTGTTAGTGGACGTTAATCTGAACTAACCTGCAGGTGTTAGTGGACGTTAATCTGACCTAACCTGCGGGTGTTAGTGGACGTTAATCTGAACTAACCTGCAGGTGTAAGTGGACGTTAATCTGAACTAACCTGCTGGTGTTAGTGGACGTTAATCTGAACTAACCTGCAGGTGTAAGTGGACGTTAATCTGAACTAACCTGCTGGTGTTAGTGGACGTTAATCTGAACAAACCTGCAGGTGTTAGTGGACGTTAATCTGAACTAACCTGCTGGTGTTAGTGGACGTTAATCTGAACTAACCTGCGGGTGTTAGTGGACGTTAATCTGAACTAACCTGCGGGTGTTAGTGGACGTTAATCTGAACTAACCTGCGGGTGTTAGTGGACGTTAATCTGAACTAACCTGCGGGTGTTAGTGGACGTTAATCTGAACTAACCTGTAGGTGTTAGTGGACGTTAATCTGAACTAACCTGCAGGTGTTAGTGGACGTTAATCTGAATTTACCTGCAGGTGTTAGTGGACGTTAATCTGAATTTACCTGCAGGTGTTAGTGGACGTTAATCTGAACTTACCTGCAGGTGTTAGTGGACGTTAATCTGAACTTACCTGCAGGTGTTAGTGGACGTTAATCTGAACTTACCTGCAGGTGTTAGTGGACGTTAATCTGAACTAACCTGCAGGTGTTAGTGGACGTTAATCTGAACTAACCTGCAGGTGTTAGTGGACGTTAATCTGAACTTACCTGCAGGTGTTAGTGGACGTTAATCTGAACTAACCTGCAGGTGTTAGTGGACGTTAATCTGAATTTACCTGCAGGTGTTAGTGGACGTTAATCTGAATTTACCTGCAGGTGTTAGTGGACGTTAATCTGAACTAACCTGCAGGTGTTAGTGGACGTTAATCTGAACTAACCTGTTAGTGGACGTTAATCTGAACTAACCTGCAGGTGTAAGTGGACGTTAATCTGAACTAACCTGCAGGTGTTAATGGACGTTAATCTGAACTAACCTGCAGGTGTTAGTGGACGTTAATCTGAACTAACCTGTTAGTGGACGTTAATCTGAACTAACCTGCAGGTGTAAGTGGACGTTAATCTGAACTAACCTGCAGGTGTTAGTGGATGTTAATCTGAACTAACCTGCGGGTGTTAGTGGACGTTAATCTGAACTAACCTGTTAGTGGACGTTAGTCTGAACTAACCTGCAGGTGTTAGTGGATGTTAATCTGAACTAACCTGCAGGTGTTAGTGGACGTTAATCTGAACTAACCTGTTGGTGGACGTTAATCTGAACTAACCTGCAGGTGTTAGTGGACGTTAATCTGAACTAACCTGCAGGTGTTAGTGGACGTTAATCTGAACTAACCTGTTAGTGGACGTTAATCTGAACTAACCTGCAGGTGTAAGTGGACGTTAATCTGAACTAACCTGCAGGTGTTAGTGGATGTTAATCTGAACTAACCTGCGGGTGTTAGTGGACGTTAATCTGAACTAACCTGTTAGTGGACGTTAGTCTGAACTAACCTGCAGGTGTTAGTGGACGTTAATCTGAACTAACCTGCAGGTGTTAGTGGACATTAATCTGAACTAACCTGCAGGTGTTAGTGGACGTTAATCTGAACTAACCTGCAGGTGTTAGTGGACATTAATCTGAACTAACCTGCAGGTGTTAGTGGACGTTAATCTGAACTAACCTGCAGGTGTTAGTGGACGTTAATCTGAACTAACCTGCAGGTGTTAGTGGACGTTAATCTGAACTAACCTGCTGGTGGACGTTAATCTGAACTAACCTGCAGGTGTTAGTGGACGTTAATCTGAACTAACCTGCAGGTGTTAGTGGACGTTAATCTGAACTAACCTGTTGGTGGACGTTAATCTGAACTAACCTGCAGGTGTTAGTGGACGTTAATCTGAACTAACCTGCAGGTGTTAGTGGACGTTAATCTGAACTAACCTGCTGGTGGACGTTAATCTGAACTAACCTGCAGGTGTTAGTGGACGTTAATCTGAACTAACCTGCAGGTGTTAGTGGACGTTAATCTGAACTAACCTGCAGGTGTTAGTGGACGTTAATCTGAACTAACCTGTTGGTGGACGTTAATCTGAACTAACCTGCAGGTGTTAGTGGACGTTAATCTGAACTAACCTGCAGGTGTTAGTGGACGTTAATCTGAACTAACCTGTTGGTGGACGTTAATCTGAACTAACCTGCAGGTGTTAGTGGACGTTAATCTGAACTAACCTGCAGGTGTTAGTGGACGTTAATCTGAACTAACCTGCTGGTGGACGTTAATCTGAACTAACCTGCAGGTGTTAGTGGACGTTAATCTGAACTAACCTGCAGGTGTTAGTGGACGTTAATCTGAACTAACCTGCAGGTGTTAGTGGACGTTAATCTGAACTAACCTGTTGGTGGACGTTAATCTGAACTAACCTGCAGGTGTTAGTGGACGTTAATCTGAACTAACCTGCAGGTGTTAGTGGACGTTAATCTGAACTAACCTGTTGGTGGACGTTAATCTGAACTAACCTGCAGGTGTTAGTGGATGTTAATCTGAACTAACCTGTTAGTGGACATTAATCTGAACTAACCTGCAGGTGTTAGTGAACGTTAGTCTGAACTAACCTGCAGGTGTTAGTGGACGTTAGTCTGAACTAACCTGCAGGTGTTAGTGGACGTTAATCTGAACTAACCTGCAGGTGTTAGTGGACGTTAATCTGACCTAACCTGCGGGTGTTAGTGGACGTTAATCTGAACTAACCTGCAGGTGTTAGTGGACGTTAATCTGAACTAACCTGTTGGTGGACGTTAATCTGAACTAACCTGCAGGTGTTAGTGGACGTTAATCTGAACTAACCTGCAGGTGTTAGTGGACGTTAATCTGAACTAACCTGTTGGTGGACGTTAATCTGAACTAACCTGCAGGTGTTAGTGGATGTTAATCTGAACTAACCTGTTAGTGGACATTAATCTGAACTAACCTGCAGGTGTTAGTGAACGTTAGTCTGAACTAACCTGCTGGTGTTAGTGGACGTTAGTCTGAACTAACCTGCAGGTGTTAGTGGACGTTAATCTGAACTAACCTGCAGGTGTTAGTGGACGTTAATCTGACCTAACCTGCGGGTGTTAGTGGACGTTAATCTGAACTAACCTGCAGGTGTAAGTGGACGTTAATCTGAACTAACCTGCTGGTGTTAGTGGACGTTAATCTGAACTAACCTGCAGGTGTAAGTGGACGTTAATCTGAACTAACCTGCTGGTGTTAGTGGACGTTAATCTGAACAAACCTGCAGGTGTTAGTGGACGTTAATCTGAACTAACCTGCGGGTGTTAGTGGACGTTAATCTGAACTAACCTGCGGGTGTTAGTGGACGTTAATCTGAACTAACCTGCGGGTGTTAGTGGACGTTAATCTGAACTAACCTGCGGGTGTTAGTGGACGTTAATCTGAACTAACCTGCGGGTGTTAGTGGACGTTAATCTGAACTAACCTGTAGGTGTTAGTGGACGTTAATCTGAACTAACCTGCAGGTGTTAGTGGACGTTAATCTGAATTTACCTGCAGGTGTTAGTGGACGTTAATCTGAACTTACCTGCAGGTGTTAGTGGACGTTAATCTGAACTTACCTGCAGGTGTTAGTGGACGTTAATCTGAACTTACCTGCAGGTGTTAGTGGACGTTAATCTGAACTTACCTGCAGGTGTTAGTGGACGTTAATCTGAACTAACCTGCAGGTGTTAGTGGACGTTAATCTGAACTAACCTGCAGGTGTTAGTGGACGTTAATCTGAACTTACCTGCAGGTGTTAGTGGACGTTAATCTGAACTAACCTGCAGGTGTTAGTGGACGTTAATCTGAATTTACCTGCAGGTGTTAGTGGACGTTAATCTGAATTTACCTGCAGGTGTTAGTGGACGTTAATCTGAACTAACCTGCAGGTGTTAGTGGACGTTAATCTGAACTAACCTGCGGGTGTTAGTAGACGTTAATCTGAACTAACCTGCGGGTGTTAGTGGACGTTAATCTGAACTAACCTGCTAGTGTTGGTGGACGTTAATCTGAACTAACCTTCAGGTGTTAGTGGACGTTAATCTGAACTAACCTGCAGGTGTTAGTGGACGTTAATCTGAACTAACCTGTTAGTGGACGTTAATCTGAACTAACCTGTTAGTGGACGTTAATCTGAACTAACCTGCAGGTGACACGGTGAATTAAACTACAGCCCGCGAACGTCTCGTCATCCAGGTGTCACGGTGAATTAAACTACAGTCCATGAACGTCTCGTCATCCAGGTGTCACGGTGAATTAAACTACAGTCCGTGAACGTCTCGTCATCCAGGTGTCAGGGTGAATTAAACTACAGTCCGTGAACGTCTCGTCATCCAGGTGTCACGGTGAATTAAACTACAGCCCATGAACGTCTCGTCATCCAGGTGTCACGGTGATTAAACTACAGCCCGCGAACGTCTCATCATCCAGGTGTCACGGTGAATTAAACTACAGCCCGCGAACGTCTCGTCATCCAGGTGTCACGGTGAATTAAACTACAGCCCGCGAACGTCTCGTCATCCAGGTGTCACGGTGATTAATCTACAGTCCGTGAACGTCTCGTCATCCAGGTGTCACGGTGAATTAAACTACAGCCCGCGAACATCTCGTCATCCAGGTGTCACGGTGAATTAAACTACAGTCCGCAAACGTCTCGTCATCCAGGTGTCACGGCAAATTAAACTACAGCCCGTGAACGTCTCGTCATTCAGGTGTCACGGTGAATTAAACTACAGTCCGCGAACGTCTCGTCATCCAGGTGTCACGGTGAATTAAACTACAGCCCGCGAACGTCTCGTCATCCAGGTATCAGGGTGAATTAAACTACAGTCCGCAAACGTCTCGTCATCCAGGTGTCACGGTGAATTAAACTACAGTTCGTGAACGTCTCGTCATCCAGGTGTCACGGTGAATTAAACTACAGTCCGTGAACGTCTCGTCATCCAGGTGTCACGGTGAATTAAACTACAGTCCGTGAACGTCTCGTCATCCAGGTGTCACGGTGAATTAAACTACAGTCCGTGAACGTCTCGTCATCCAGGTGTCACGGTGAATTAAACTACAGTCCGTGAACGTCTCGTCATCCAGGTGTCACGGTGAATTAAACTACAGTCCGTGAACGTCTCGTCATCGAGGTGTCACGGTGATTAAACTACAGCCCGCGAACGTCTCGTCATCCATGTGTCACGGTGAATTAAACTGCAGTCCGTGAACGTCTCGTCATCCAGGTGTCACGGTGAATTAAACTGCAGTCCGTGAACGTCTCGTCATCCAGGTGTCACGGTGAATTAAACTACAGCCCGCGAACGTCTCGTCATCCAGGTGTCACGGTGAATTAAACTACAGTCCGTGAACGTCTCGTCATCCAGGTGTCACGGTGAATTAAACTACAGTCCGTGAATGTCTCGTCATCCATGTGTCACGGTGAATTAAACTACAGTTCGTGAACGTCTCGTCATCCAGGTGTCACGGTGAATTAAACTACAGTCCGTGAACGTCTCGTCATCCAGGTGTCACGGTGAATTAAACTACAGTCCGCGAACGTCTCGTCATCCAGGTGTCACGGTGAATTAAACTACAGTCCGCGAACGTCTCGTCATCCAGGTGTCACGGTGAATTAAACTACAGCCCGCGAACGTCTCGTCATCCAGGTGTCACGGTGAATTAAACTACAGTCCGTGAACGTCTCGTCATCCAGGTGTCACGGTGAATTAAACTACAGCCCGCGAACGTCTCGTCATCCAGGTGAACGGTGTATGTAAATATACGTATGTGTGTATATAAATGTATGTATATATAACACAACATGCGCTCTGAAGTATCTGCTTATCCCCCCCCCCGTGACCCATTTCTGGCTCTGATGTTTATTCATGTGGAAGCTGATCAGTTTGTGTTTTCAGGCAAACCCATATTTTCAGTTGACATTCATCCAGATGGGACGAAGTTTGCAACTGGTGGGCAAGGTAAGATGTTCCCACATTTCCCCATGTTCCCCCATGTACCCCACGTTTCCCCGTCTCCCCCACGTTTCCCCATGTTCCCCACATTTTCCCAGTTCCCCACGTTACCCAGTTCCCCACGTACCCCGGTACCCCACGTTCCCCACGTTTCCCCATGTACCCCACGTTTCCCCATGTACCCCACGTTTCCCCATGTACCCCACCTCCCCCACGTTTCCCCATGTTCCCCACGTTTCCCCGCCCCCCACGTTTCCCCGTCCCCCACGTTTCCCCCATGTTCCCCACGTTTCCCCATGTTCCCCACGTTTCCCCATGTTCCCCACATTTCCCAGTTCCCCACGTACCCAGTTCCCCACGTACCCCACGTTTCCCCATGTCCCCCACGTTTCCCCATGTACCCCACGTTTCCCCATGTTCCCCACGTTTCCCCGTTCCCCACGTTTCCCCATGTTCCCCACGTTTCCCCATGTTCCCCACGTTTCCCAGTTCCCCACATTTCCCAGTTCCCCACGTTACCCAGTTCCCCACGTACCCCGGTACCCCACGTTTCCCCATGTACCCCACGTTTCCCCATGTTCCCCATGTACCCCACGTTTCCCCATGTTCCCCACGTTTCCCCATGTACCCCACGTTTCCCCACGTTCCCCACATTTCCCCATGTTCTCCACATTTCCCCAGTTTCCCCATGTACCCTACATTTCCGCATGTTCCCCACATTTCCCCATGTTCCCCACATTTCCCCAGTTTCCCCATGTACCCCACATTTCCCCATGTTCCCCACATTTCCCCAGTTCCCCCATGTACCCCACATTTCCCCATGTACCCCATGTTCCCCCATGTACCCCACCTTTCCCCGTTCCCCACGTTCCCCATGTTCCCCACGTTCCCCACGTTTCCCCATGTATCCCATGTTCCCCCATGTACCCCACGTTTCCCCATGTTCCCCACATTCCCCACGTTTCCCCAGTTCCCCCATGTACCCCACGTGTCCCCATGTTCCCCACGTTTCCCCATGTTCCCCACATTCCCCACGTTTCCCCATGTTCCCCCATGTACCCCACGTGTCCCCACATTCCCCACGTTTCCCCATGTTCCCCCATGTACCCCACGTGTCCCCATGTTCCCCACGTTTCCCCATGTTCCCCACATTCCCCACGTTTCCCCAGTTCCCCCATGTACCCCACGTTCCCCACGTTTCCCAGTTCCCCACGTTACCTCATGTACCCCACGTTCCCCCATGTACCCCACGTTCCCCCATGTACCCCACGCTCCCCCATGTACCCCACGTTTCCCCATGTACCCCACGTTCCCCACGTTTCCCCATGTTCCCCACATTTCCCTAGTTCCCCCATGTTCCCCACATTTCCCCAGTTCCCCCATGTACCCCAACTTTCCCCATGTACCCCATGTTCCCCCATGTACCCCATGTACCCCATGTTCCCCCATGTACCCCACGTTTCCCCATGTACCCCACGTTCCCCATGTACCCCATGTTCCCACATTTCCCCAGTTCCCCCATGTACCCCACATTTCCCCATGTACCCCATGTTCCCCCATGTACCCCACCTTTCCCCGTTCCCCATGTACCCCATGTTCCCCCATGTACCCCACCTTTCCCCGTTCCCCATGTTCCCCACGTTTCCCCATGTACCCCACGTTTCCCCATGTTCCCCACGTTTCCCAGTTCCCCACGCTCCCCCATGTACCCCACGTTCCCCCATGTACCCCACGTTCCCCACGTTTCCCACGTTTCCCCACGTTTCCCCACGTTCCCCACATTTCCCCATGTTCCCCACATTTCCCCAGTTCCCCAATGTACCCCACATTTCCCCATGTACCCCATGTTCCCCCATGTACCCCACGTTTCCCCATGTACCCCACGTTCCCCACATTTCCCCATGTTCCCCACATATCCCCAGTTCCCCCATGTACCCCACATTTCCCCATGTACCCCATGTTCCCCCACGTACCCCACCTTCCCCCGTTCCCCATGTACCCCACGTTCCCCATGTTCCCCACGTGCCCCACGTTTCCCCATGTACCCCATGTTCCCCCATGTACCCCACATTTCCCCGTTCCCCACGTTTCCCCATGTTCCCCACATTCCCCGTTTCCCCAGTTCCCCCATGTACCCCACGTTCCCCACGTTTCCCAGTTCCCCACGTTACCTCATGTACCCCACGTTCCCCCATGTACCCCACGTTCCCCACGTTTCCCAGTTCCCCACGTTACACTCATGTACCCCACGTTCCCCCATGTACCCCACGTTTCCCAGTTCCCCACGTTCCCCACGTTTCCCCATGTACCCCACGTTCCCCCATGTACCCCACGTTTCCCAGTTCCCCACGTTCCCCACGTTTCCCCATGTACCCCACGCTCCCCACGTTTCCCCATGTACCCCACGTTCCCCACGTTTCCCCATGTACCCCACGTTCCCCACGTTTCCCCATGTACCCCACGTTCCCCACGTTTCCCCATGTTCCCCACATTCCCCACGTTCCCCATGTACCCCACGTTCCCCACGTTTCCCAGTTCCCCACGGTACCTCATGTACCCCATGTTCCTCCATGTACCCCACGTTCCTCCATGTACCCCACGTTCCTCCATGTACCCCACGTTCCCCATGTACCCTACGTTTCCCAGTTCCCCACGTTTCCCCATGTTCCCCACGTTCCCCACGTTTCCCAGTTCCCCACGTTTCCCCATGTTCCCCACGTTCCCCACGTTTCCCAGTTCCCCACGTTACCTCATGTACCCCACGTTACCTCATGTACCCCACGTTCCCCCATGTACCCCACGTTTCCCAGTTCCCCACGTTCCCCACGTTTCCCCCATGTACCCCACGTTCCCCCATGTACCCCACGTTTCCCAGTTCCCCACGTTCCCCACGTTTCCCCATGTACCCCACGTTCCCCACGTTTCCCCATGTACCCCACGTTCCCCACGTTTCCCCATGTACCCCACGTTCCCCACGTTTCCCCATGTACCCCACGTTCCCCACGTTTCCCCATGTTCCCCACATTCCCCACGTTCCCCATGTACCCCACGTTCCCCACGTTTCCCAGTTCCCCACGGTACCTCATGTACCCCATGTTCCTCCATGTACCCCACGTTCCTCCATGTACCCCACGTTCCTCCATGTACCCCACGTTCCCCCATGTACCCTACGTTTCCCAGTTCCCCACGTTTCCCCATGTTCCCCACGTTCCCCACGTTTCCCAGTTCCCCACGTTACCTCATGTACCCCACGTTACCTCATGTACCCCACGTTCCCCCATGTACCCCACGTTCCCCCATGTACCCCACATTTTCCCATGTACCCCACGTTCCCCACATTTCCCCATGTTCCCCACATTTCCCCAGTTCCCCCATGTACCCCACATTTCCCCATGTCCCCCTTGTTCCCCCATATACCCCACCTTTCCCCGTTCCCCATGTACCCCATGTTCCCCCATGTACCCCACCCTCCCCCGTTCCCCATGTTCCCCACGTGCCCCACGTTTCCCCACGTTCCCCACGTTTCCCCATGTACCCCATGTTCCCCCATGTACCCCACGTTTCCCCGTTCCCCACGTTTCCCCATGTTCCCCACATTCCCCACGTTTCCCCAGTTCCCCCATGTACCCCACGTTCCCCACGTTTCCCAGTTCCCCACGTTACCTCATGTACCCCACGTTCCCCCATGTACCCCACGTTCCCCCATGTACCCCACGTTCCCCAGTTTCCCACGTTCCCCACGATTCCCCATGTACCCCACGATTCCCATGTACTCCACGATTCCCCATGTACCCCACGTTCCCCCATGTACCCCACGTTCCCCACGTTTCCCCATGTACCCCACGTTCCCCACGTTTCCCCATGTTCCCCACGTTCCCCAGGTTTCCCCATGTTCCCCACGTTTCCCCAGTTCCCCCACGTACCCCACGTTTCCCAGTTCCCCACGGTACCTCATGTACCCCACGTTCCTCCATGTACCCCACGTTCCTCCATGTACCCCACGTTCCCCCATGTACCCCACGTTTCCCAGTTCCCCACGTTCCCCAGTTCCCCGCGTTACCTCATGTACCCCACGTTCCCCCATGTACCCCACGTTCCCCCATGTACCCCACGTTCCCCCATGTTCCCCACGTTCCCCCATGTACTCCACGTTCCCCACGTTCCCCCATGTACCCCACGCTCCCCCATGTACCCCACGTTTCCCAGTTCCCCACGTTTCCCCATGTTCCCCACGTTCCCTACGTTTCCCAGTTCCCACGTTACCTCATGTACCCCACGTTCCCCCATGTACCCATCGTTCCCCCATGTACCCCACGCTTCCCCATGTCCCCCACGTTCCCCCATGTACCCCACGCCCCCCACGTGTCCCCATGTACCCCACTTCCCCCATGTACCCCACAATTCCAGTTTCCCCACGTTTCCCCATGTTCCCCACGCTTCCCCATGTTCCCCACGTTTCCCCATGTTCCCCACGTTTCCCCATGTTCCCCACGATTCCCCATGTACCCCACGTTTCCCAGTTCCCTACGTTTCCCAGTTCCCCACGTTTCCCAGTTCCCCACGTTTCCCCATGTTGCCCACGTTCCCCATGTTCCCCACGTTTCCCCACGTTCCCCACGCTTCCCCACGTTCCCTACGTTTCCCCATGTACCCCATGTTCCCCATGTACCCCACGTTCCCCATGTAGCCCACGTTTCCCCGTTCCCCACGTGTCCCCATGTTCCCCACGTTCCCCACGTTTCCCCATGTTCCCCACGTTTCCCCAGTTCCCCCATGTACCCTACGTTTCCCCATGTTCCCCACGTTCCCCACGTTTCCCCATGTTCCCCACGTTTCCCCAGTTCCCCCATGTACCCTACGTTTCCCCATGTTCCCCACATTTCCCCATGTACCCCACATTCCCCACATTTCCCCATGTTCCCCACATTTCCCCAGTTCCCCCATGTACCCCACATTTCCCCATGTACCCCATGTTCCCCCATGTACCCCACCTTTCCCCGTTCCCCATGTACCCCATGTTCCCCCATGTACCCCACCTTTCCCCGTTCCCCATGTTCCCCACGTGCCCCACGTTTCCCCACGTTCCCCACGTTTCCCCATGTACCCCATTTTCCCCCATGTACCCCACGTTTCCCCGTTCCCCACGTTTCCCCATGTTCCCCACATTCCCCACGTTTCCCCAGTTCCCCCATGTACCCCACGTTCCCCACGTTTCCCAGTTCCCAACATCACCTCATGTACCCCACGTTCCCCCATGTACCCCACGTTCCCCCATGTACCCCACGTTCCCCCATGTACCCCACGTTCCCCACGATTCCCCATGTACCCCACGATTCCCCATGTACCCCACGATTCCCCCATGTACCCCACGTTCCCCCATGTACCCCACGTTTCCCCATGTACCCCACGTTCCCCTACGTTTCCCCATGTTCCCCACGTTCCCCAGGTTTCCCCCATATTCCCCACGTTTCCCCAGTTCCCCCACGTACCCCACGTTTCCCAGTTCCCCACGGTCCCTCATGTACCCCACGTTCCTCCATGTACCCCACGTTCCTCCATATACCCCAACGTTCCCCCATTTACCCCACGCTTCCAGTTCCCCACGTTTCCCCATGTCCCCCACGCTCCCCAGCTCCCCACGTTACCTCATGTACCCCACGTTCCCCCATCTACCCCCGTTCCCCCATGTACCCCACCCTCCCCCATGTTCCCCACGTTCCCCCATGTACTCCACGTTCCCACGTTTCCCCATGTACCCCACGTTCCCCCATGTACCCCACGTTTCCCAGTTCCCCACGTTTCCCCATGTTCCCCACGCTCCCTACGTTTCCCAGTTCCCCACGCTACCTCATGTACCCCACGTTCCCCCATGTACCCATCGCTCCCCCATGTACCCCACGTTTCCCCATGTTCCCCACGTTCCCCCATGTACCCCACGTTCCCCACGTGTCCCCATGTACCCCACGTTCCCCCATGTACCCCACAATTCCAGTTCCCCACGTTTCCCACGTTTCCCCATGTTCCCCACGTTTCCCCATGTTCCCCACGTTTCCCCATGTTCCCCACGTTTCCCCATGTTCCCCACGTTTCCCCATGTTCCCCACGTTTCCCCATGTACCCCACGTTTCCCCATGTACCCCACGTTTCCCCATGTACCCCACGCTTCCCAGTTCCCCACGTTTCCCAGTTCCCCACGTTTCCCAGTTCCCCACGCTTCCCCATGTTGCCCACGCCCCCCACGCTTCCCCACGCCCCCCACGTCTCCCCACGTTCCCCACGTTTCCCCACGTTCCCCACGTTTCCTCACGTTCCCTACGTTTCCCCATCTATCCCACGTTCCCCATGTACCCCACGTTCCCCATGTACCCCACGTTCCCCCATGTACCCCACGTTACCCCGTTCCCCACGTGTCCCCATGTTCCCCACGTGTCCCCATGTTCCCCACGTTTCCCACGTTCCCCACGTTTCCCCAGTTCCCCCATGTACCCTACGTTTCCCCATGTTCCCCATGTTCCCCATGTTCCCCACGTTCCCCACGTTTCCCCATGTTCCCCACGTTTCCCCAGTTCCCCCATGTACCCTACGGTTCCCCATGTACCCCACGTTTCCCCATGTTCCCCACGTTTCCCCATTTTCCCCACGTTTCCCCAGGTCCCCCATGTACCCCACGTTTCCCCATGTTCCCTACGTTTCCCCATGTTCCCCACGTTTCCCCAGTTCCCCCATGTTTCCCCATGTTTCCCACGTTTCCCCACGTTCCCCCACGTTCCCCACGTTCCCCATGTTCCCCATGTACCCCACGTTTCCCAGTTCCCCACATTACCTCATGTACCCCACGTTTCCCAGTTCCCCATGTTCCCTGCGTTCCCCACGTTTCCCTCTTCCCCACGTTCCCCCATGTACCCCACGTTACCCCATGTACCCCACGTTTCCCTGTACCCCACGTTTCCCTGTTCCCCACGTTTCCCTGTTCCCCACGTTCCTGAGTTCCCCATGTACCCTACGTTCCCCGTGTACCCTACGTTCCCCATGTACCCTATGTTCCCCATGTACCCAACGTTTCCCAGTTCCCCACGTTCCCCCATGTACCCCACGTTTCCCAGTTCCCCACGTTCCCCCATGTACCCCACGTTCCCCCATGTACCCAACGTTTCCCAGTTCCCCACGTTCCCCCATGTACCCAACGTTCCCCAGTTCCCCACGTTCCCCCATGGACCCCATGTTCCCCAGTTCCCCATGTTTCCCTCTTCCCCACGTTCCCCCATGTACCCCATGTGCCCCTCACTCCCCAGTTCCCCACGTTTCCCTCTTCCCCATGTTCCCCACGTTTCCCTCTTCCCCACGTTCCCCCATGTACCCCATGTGCCCCTCACTCCCTAGTTCCCCACGTTTCCCTCTTCCCCATGTTCCCCACGTTTCCCTCTTCCCCCCGTTCCTTAGTTCCCCATGTACCCTACGTTCCCCGTGTACCCCGTGTACCCCATGTTTCCCACCTTCCCGTCCTGGATAAGCTAGAGGACAAACGGCATCTTCAGATAAATTCTCCTGATGCTGGTGGTGATTTTTCTTCAGGGGAGGACTCCGGGAAGGTGATGATCTGGAACATGGCGCCGGTTCTCAGAGAGGAGGACGAGAAGAGCGAGAATATTCCCAAAATGCTCTGCCAGATGGACAATCACCTAGGTAACGGTAGCTTCCAGCCGTGTAGCCGTGTCCAGGTGCTGCAGCGTGTTCAGACCAACACGGAACGTTCCGCTGCCTCCTGGTGGTGCAGTTAATGACACCATCAATGCTGATGCTGCCGCCTCCTAGCTTTATACAGGAGCAGGTCTGGGGGAGGACCTGGTCCGCTCCCAGACCTGCTCCCCCCACGCTGACTCTGGTCTCGTCTCCCCAGCGTGTGTGAACTGTGTGCGCTGGTCCAACAACGGTCTGTATCTGGCGTCGGGAGGAGACGACAAGCTGGTGATGGTGTGGAAGCGAGCCGCGTACGTAGCAACCCGCCGTCTGCTGGACCACGATTCCGGTCCCAGACCGCTCTGTGACGGGGGCTTTTCTCTGCAGGTTGATCGGACCCAGCACCGTGTTCGGGTCCAGCAGCAAGCTGGCCAATGTGGAGCAGTGGCGGTGCGTGACCATCCTGAGGAACCACACCGGAGGTACGTTGGCTCCGACCCCCGCGGGCCCCCGTGTCCGGACTCGGCTCACGGCGTGACGTTTGCTTTGCAGATGTGATGGACGTGGCCTGGTCTCCTCACGACGTGTGGCTGGCCTCCTGCAGCGTGGACAACACCATCGTCATCTGGAACGCCCGCAAGTTCCCCGGTAAGAACCCGCATCGCCGTGGAGCAACGTGGCCATCCGCCCCCGGCTGGTGTACCGTCCACATGTTCCCTCATCAAACGTGGTGCACGCGGACCTGCGGAGAACGTGAAGGCTGCATAATACCGTAAACTTCATAAATAAGGATTCTTTAGTGGATTCGGGTCAGCGTTGAATCTAGAAACCTACAATCTAAAAATCTGCTTCATCGTGAAAATCATAAATTCAGATTTTTGATATAACATGAGAAACAACTTAAAGGTCCTTGCAGGGTCTTAAAAAGTCTAAAAATGTCTACAATTCTGAACTTGAAATTTAAGGCCTTTAAAGCGACCAGAGGCAGGAATTTAAAAAAACCAAACATGCATGTCCGTGTTTTCATACTAATGGGTGATGAAGCGCTAAATCCCAAAAATAACGTTTCCACCACGTTTCTCTCCGTTGCCTTGAACAGGCTGTGTGCTGCATAAAGCTGCAATTCAGTGTCTGAATTTCCCGCGCTGCCCTGCGGACGTGACGTCAAATGACGCTACATCTGCAGTTCTGATGCAGGAAGAAGACGGTTGCGGTAAATTCAAACACTGTAAGCGATAGTTATGGATTCTTCTGCTAGTGAAGCGCTTTTACTGCCGTGTCTGCCAGTATGACAGCTGCAGTCGTGCAATGTTGTTTCCCAGCTTTAGAAATGAACGGCCCACTCATGATGAGCAGGTACAGAAACACACACTGACCGTTTCATTTAGAGATTATTCTGTATTTAAAAGAAAACCGGTGAACTGGAAGAATCCATTTACTGCTTGTTAACACATTTGCTGTTTTTTGCAGCTTTGAGTACAAAATGCTGATCTATCGGCAGTCTCACAGACTGGGCCCGTAGCGCAGGTGGGTGGGCAAAGGAGTCAAAGTGATGCAGAAACTTTACCAGTGAGTAAATACACGTATGAACTCCGAGAAATGAGGTCCAGGTGGTTTAAAGAATCTTATCCTTTAAGTGCAATGCTAGAACATAGAGAGAGAGAGAGAGAGAAACAGTCAGAGAAGAGGATGAGAAGAGGATGGGCTGTCGCGCGTCTGTACATCAACACTGTCAGACGTCCCAGAATCCGTCATGTCCGTTATAAACTAAAACCTGTGGAGGATTCAGTTTATCATGCAGGTGCTCTGAGATATTACTGCAGTATGAGGAAATGTGTACGCGTGACACGCGGAGCTGCAAGAACACCTGCAGCTGCCTCGTTAAGCGTTGCTAGGCAACGGGGCCTTCCTGTGTGAAAATGGCACAAAGCTGTGGAAGTTATGGGCATTTGTTTCACATCTGAAAATGCTTCAGAATTTAAAATGTGGAGGGATTTTTGGGCTTTTTCTGATTTGTACTAAAACGTAACTTGCGATTGTGTCAGAACCATAACAGATATGTAAATATCCTTTTATACGAGGAAAGTTTCATCTTTCGTGACACGTTTAAACTTTGAGTGATGTTTCTGTGTGATGGTATAGGTGAGCTACAGAGCTCCAAAGTGACCTGGGTTTTTGTTTTTTTTCTGCATTTATATAGTTTTTGTACGTTCATTTAGTAGTTTTATTTAAAAATTCCTGAATTTTGAATCAATTTTCAGCCTCAATGGTCAGGAACCTGTTTTGTTTATATCAGCTGTAGATATTCCGGGTTAAGCAGCCAGAAATGCTGCCATCAACGACACCACAGCAGAAAAACGCCTTCATCAGCTGCTTATCTGCAGATGAAATCCTTCAAACGCCTTCGTACTCTGCTACTAACAAGGAGAGAATCTCAGAAACTAAAAGACATAAATGCCTGCAATAACCCGTAAAGTGTTCAGAAGTATTTATTTTGATTTTGTACATTTAGAAATGTTTTGGATCACTGTTTTCTTTTTTTAGTTAGCAAGATGTGATAAACAATTCTGATTTGTGTGTATTTTTCATATTCATGGCATTCTTTCAAGAGCATCTAAGTTATTACAGTCATCGATGTTCATGGCCTTGTAGATTAAGATGTACAGATTATAAAAATATAAAACACTTGAGGATTTCCCAAGAAATGAGCCGCCATGCAGAAAAATGCCGGAGCAGGCAGAGACGGACATTTCTGTTTTAGTTAACAAAGGGTTAACAAAATGTTGATATTGAATGACTTATTTTTTAGTGGACTGCATTTATATTTTGTTGGAGATCAACAATTAATCAGACACATAATTGCCAGATTAACGGTGAACACGAACGTGTGGGTGCAGCTGTGATGGAGGGATGAAGGGCGGTAACGGGTGGTTCTGGGAGGCGGTGCGGTCAGTCTGGAGACGTTTCAGAGCCGCTGGTCCTGTGGTCTCCTCAGAGATGGTGACCTGCCTGCGAGGCCACACGGGGCTGGTGAAAGGCCTGACCTGGGACCCGGTGGGGAAGTACATCGCCTCCCAGGCCGACGACCACAGCCTGAAGGTCTGGAGGACGGTGGACTGGCAGATGGAGGCCAACATCACCAAACCCTTCAGCGAGGTACCGGACCGTCCGTCCCCGGCCGTCCGTCCCCGGCCGTCTGTCCCCGGCCGGCCGTCCTGTTTCATCCCTCACATCTCCGTCTCTGCATCCTCCCTCTCTCAGTGCGGCGGGACCACCCATGTCCTGCGTCTGTCCTGGTCCCCGGATGGACAGTACCTGGTGTCGGCCCACGCCATGAACAACTCCGGCCCCACCGCTCAGATCGTGGAGAGGGACGGCTGGAAGACCAACATGGACTTCGTGGGCCACCGTAAGGCGGTGACTGTGGTGGTAAGACTGATCTGGACGGGTTTTCATCCGTGAGACGTCTCGCCTTCGGGAAAAGCCTCCGTCTGACTGCTGCGGCGTGTCGTTGCAGAAATTCAACCCAAAGATCTTCAAGAAGAAGCAGAAGAACGGCAGCTCGCCGAAGCCCAGCTGCCCGTACTGCTGCTGCGCCGTGGGGAGCAAGGACCGGTCGCTGTCCGTCTGGGTCAGTCCAGCCGTCCTCGGGCCTCCGCCTCCGTTCGTTTGTTTCAACCTGGATCCATTTCCCAGCATGAACCCGTTCATTTCCTCCCCCAGACAGTTCTGGTGCAACGTGAATTCCTTCAGGAGATATCATCACTGCAAAAACTCACATCTTACCAAGTAGATTTTCTCATTTCTAGTCAAAATATCTCATCACACTCAAAATAAGTCAAAATTGCTTCAAGAGAAACATTTCAGTGAGATATAACATCTTATTTCAAGATTTTAAGATTTTTTTGCTTGTAATAAGCAAAAATATGAGATGTCTTTAAAGAAGATCGTATATCTTACCAAAATGTTTCTATTTAAGCAATTTTGTCTTATTTTGAATGTGATGAAATATTTTGTCTAGAAATGAGAAAAATATACTTGCTAAGATTTGAGTTTTTGCCGTGTAGATCCACTCCAGATAGGGCTGGGTGATAACGGCCAAAAATAAATATCAGGATATATCGAGCAGTTCACCTCGGTAACGATAAATGGAGCATAAACCTCCTATAAACCAGCCAAAACAGACAAAACTACTTTTATTTTCATTTATTAAAACAGATATTCATCCTTAACTGGAACGTCACGTGACTTCGTGTTTGGCAGATAGATTAACAGGTTCCTTAATAAACTCCCAGTAGATGTTTAGGACATATGAGAAGTACTGTGAAACTGAAATACTAACATACAAATATACACATTAAAGAATGAATTATTAATTATTACATTGATTATCTCAAATAAGTTAGATTCTTATTTACATATGAGCAAATATTACTTTGTGTCCATGGAAACCAGTGCTGAGTCTCCCATTAAATGCACATGCGACTACCGATTAGCATGAATGCTAACTTAACATTGAAAAACCCATAGACAGGCTAACGCAATTAGCATCACTATTGTTGTGAAAACGTTTAACACAAACATCGTTCCTTCAAACGTTTATCACTTCACACAGACATCAGATAAACGTCACTGATCATTTACAGACGTGTTGTACAGAAAACATGCGAACGATGATGAAAAACACGAAGCTGCAGCGCAGGAATGTTACAGAAACTACGGCAAGCTGGAGAGAACAAAAATGTCCTGTGCAGCAATTCCTCTGCCGGCTTTCTGAAAGGGGCCGCAGCACCGAACACACCGACATGGGAAAAATGACGTCGGTTATCGCTGGAAAGGTCGTGTCGGTAATTTTTTAGTTTATCGCCCAGTCCTACTTCCAGATCGGCGTATGTCCGATATGATGGCAGTGATGCAGCACCCCCGCGTAGCCTCTGAATAATCATTATCAGCCACGAACTCCTCATTTCACCAACGTCTGGTACCGAACATCAGTCGGACCCCCTGTGAGCTCCGATCGTCCGTACTCGGGGCTGTCACAAACGGTTATTTTGATAATCGATGAGTCACCGATTATTTTGGCGATTCGTTGACTAATCAGATCATATGAAAGTTGCAGCATTTTTACAGTTCCAGCCAAAAGTTTGGACACTTTCTCACTGAATGTAATCAAAAACATGACTGAAAGTGTGTGATAATTTCAAGAAAAGCTGAGCAGACAGAAAGACGGACAAAGCAGCGGAACGTACAGCGGCAATTTAGAGAAAAAAAAGCTTAAAGACCGTAAACGGTTGATTATGAAATTAGTTGTTGACTTTTTTGATCGTCGATGATTAGTTGGTTAACGGACCCTTATTTACTTGCTATGATGTCGCATAACAGTGACATCATCAAAGCCTCCGCAGTAAAAATGTCTGTAAATAAGGACGGATCACCACAAAGAATCCATGACAAGCTGGGACCGACCAAATATATCACAATATGTTTGTTTTAGATGAGGATATATCCGTGTTTTTACCCTGATCCGTCTGGAAGCTTCATTTCATATCAAACAGTGTTTTTTTAGCACTGAAACATGTTTATCATAAAGGTCTCGCTGCAGAGACGGAGCTGAAACACGGTTAGAGATGTTTGTTAGATCAAAGTCATCACAGATGGCTGCTGCTTTTATGATTTCTGTGTGAAAGTCTGGGGGGGGGATCGTCTTCCAGACCGTTTGTCATCAGGTGCAGCCGGGTCATTACGAAAAAGTAAAGCAAACATTTGCACAACTAATGCCGCGAGATATGTAAATATCATGATATTGCATCAGTATATCACACAACTCCACGTCACAGGGGGGTCAGACTAATGTCTGGTACCAGACGTTGGTGAAATGAGGAGTTTGTGGCAGATAATGATTATTTAGAGGCTGCAGGCGGTTACTGCATCACTGCCATCATATCGGACATACGCTGATCTGGAGGATCTGCTGAAGGAATTCACGTTACACCAAAACTGTCTGGGGGGGGGGGATGAACGGATTCATGCTGGAAAACAGGTCCAGGTTGGAAAAAGACGAGCTTCCCCTTTAACGTTGACACCGTCTCTCCTCTGGTCCAGCTCACCTCCCTGAAGCGCCCTCTGGTGGTCATCCACGACCTGTTCGACAAGTCCATCATGGACATCTCCTGGTGAGTTCAGGCGGCGTGGGACGTTCAGGTTTGTGTGTGGGGTTTACACCGTGTGTGTGTGTGTCAGGACTCTGACAGGTCTGGGGATGCTGGTGTGCTCCATGGACGGCACCGTGGCCTATCTGGACTTCTCTCTGGACGAGCTGGGAGATCCGCTGAACGAGGAGGAGAAGGTGAGGAAGCAACAAGGAGTTTTTTGGTCCAAAACCAGATTCTGTTGAACAAGAGGATTTATTAACCCTTTAGGGCCAAAGGGTTTAAATGTTCGTTTTACACTACTTTGTTTTTACCTTTATATTTCACTTTTAAAGCAGGTTATCTTGTTTGGCATCATTTGTTTCAGCACAACCTCACCAGTGTGATTTTAGTTATTTTTTCATTTTGACACACTGTATTAACACAGCCTGAAACATTTAAAAAAAACATAAAATCTGAGTAGCAAAAATGTGATTTTTCATTGTGAAAACCCCAAACTTGTTTCACGAACCATTTTTATAACTTAGATTGCAAATATAAATAGTTCATTTTTAAAATATTTGGAAAATTGGCCTTCAAAAGAGAAATAAAACAAGAATTATATCAAAATGCAACAAAGTCTAAGACGTTTTTTTCTAATTATTTACAAAACAATCAATAATCACCATGAGATGCCAAAAAGATGAATTGATCCGATCCAAAAAGACGTTCCTGTCCATCACAAGACAGAGAGGACATTCCAGGTCTGATATTTCCAGGTGTTCGTCCTCCCGTCCACCAGGGGGCAGCACTGAAATCTGATTTTGGGGAATTTTTGGTTTCTTCCACCACCGCTCCTCTTCCTCATGTTTGGTCTATTAACACGATTTATATCCCTAGAGGGTTAAATCAGTGAGGGGTAAAACATCGGGTGGGGGGGGGCAACCTTTCTGGGTGCTGTGACTGGCCCTGGAGGATGACGATGGTAGATGAAGGCCTCCTGACCGGACCCCTCTGTGCTTGTCGTCCTACAGAACAGCATCCACCAGAACATCTACGGGAAGAGTCTGGCCATCACCAGCACCGAGGCCCAGCTGTCCACCACCATCATCGAGAACCCCGAGATGCTCAAGTACCAGCAGGAGCGCCAGAACTCGGCCCAGGCCACGGCGGGGGCCGCCGGAGCCGGACACGAGTCCTCGGCCCCCAAAGTCAACAGCGTGATGAACGGAGAGTCCCTGGAGGACATCAGGAAGGTGAGGAAGGACCGTCCAGTCCAGCTTTACTCACGAGCTCCTCACAAACCACGCAGGAGACGCGTGATGTCATCATGATCAACCATCCTGACCAATCGCATGCCAGAACGTTCTGCTCTCTCATGTCGTTGCCTTTCTCGGTCGTCCAGAACCTCCTGAAGAAGCAGGTGGAGACCAGGACGGCGGACGGGAGGAGACGGATCACGCCGCTTTGCATCGCCCAGCTGGACACGGGGTGAGGAAGCACCACGGCCGTCATCATCATCAGCAGCAGCCACCCTCGGCGTCCTGCAGATCACATTCCAGCAGATCACATTCCTATGTGTCTCAATGCACAAAAAACGGCCTGGTTCCTGAAAAGGTTCTAGGAACTCCAGAAGGTTCCTGGTTCCTGAAAAGGTTCTAGGAACTCCAGAAGGTTCCTGGTTCCTGAAAAGGTTCTAGGAACTCCAGAAGGTTCCTGGTTCCTGAAAAGGTTCTAGGAACTCCAGAAGGTTCCTGGTTCCTGAAAAGGTTCTAGGAACTCCAGAAGGTTCCTGGTTCCTGAAAAGGTTCTAGGAACTCCAGAAGGTTCATGGTTCCTGAAAAGGTTCTAGAAACTCCAGAACGTTCCTGGTTCCTGAAAAGGTTCTAGAAACTCCAGAACGTTCCTGGTTCCTGAAAAGGTTCTAGAAACTCCAGAACGTTCCTGGTTCCTGAAAAGGTTCTAGAAACTCCAGAACGTTCCTGGTTCCTGAAAAGGTTCTAGGAACTCCAGAAGGTTCATGGTTCCTGAAAAGGTTCTAGGAACTCCAGAAGGTTCCTGGTTCCTGAAAAGGTTCTAGGAACTCCAGAAGGTTCATGGTTCCTGAAAAGGTTCTAGGAACTCCAGAAGGTTCATGGTTCCTGAAAAGGTTCTAGGAACTCCAGAAGGTTCCTGGTTCCTGAAAAGGTTCTAGGAACTCCAGAAGGTTCATGGTTCCTGAAAAGGTTCTAGGAACTCCAGAAAGGTTCCTGTTTCCTGAGAAAAGGTTCTAGGAACTCCAGAAGGTTCATGGTTCCTGAAAAGGTTCTAGAAATTCCAGAAGGTTCCTGGTTCCTGAAAAGGTTCTAGGAACTCCAGAACGTTCCTGGTTCCTGAAAAGGTTCTAGAAATTCCAGAAGGTTCCTGGTTCCTGAAAAGGTTCTAGGAACTCCAGAAGGTTCCTGGTTCTGAAAAGGTTCTAGGAACTCCAGAACGTTCCTGGTTCCTGAAAAGGTTCTAGGAACTCCAGAAGGTTCATGGTTCCTGAAAAGGTTCTAGGAACTCCAGAAGGTTCATGGTTCTGAAAGGTTCTAGGAACTCCAGAAGGTTCATGGTTCCTGAAAAGGTTCTAGGAACTCCAGAAGGTTCC
This sequence comes from Atherinomorus stipes, assembly GCA_023101725.1. Classification (NCBI taxonomy): domain Eukaryota; kingdom Metazoa; phylum Chordata; class Actinopteri; order Atheriniformes; family Atherinidae; genus Atherinomorus; species Atherinomorus stipes. Next base: position 1,258 of record JALJCO010005294.1, on the reverse strand, counting down.
TGGTTCCTGAAAAGGTTCTAGGAACTCCAGAAGGTTCATGGTTCCTGAAAAGGTTCTAGAAATTCCAGAAGGTTCCTGGTTCCTGAAAAGGTTCTAGGAACTCCAGAACGTTCCTGGTTCCTGAAAAGGTTCTAGAAATTCCAGAAGGTTCCTGGTTCCTGAAAAGGTTCTAGGAACTCCAGAAGGTTCCTGGTTCCTGAAAAGGTTCTAGGAACTCCAGAACGTTCCTGGTTCCTGAAAAGGTTCTAGGAACTCCAGAAGGTTCCTGGTTCCTGAAAGGTTCTAGGAACTCCAGAAGGTTCCTGGTTCCTGAAAAGGTTCTAGGAACTCCAGAACCGTTCCTGGTTCCTGAAAAGGTTCTAGAAACTCCATGAACGTTCCTGGTTCCTGAAAAGGTTCTAGAAACTCCAAAGGTTCCTGGCTCCTGAAAAGGTTCTAGAAACTCCAGAACGTTCCTGGTTCCACCAGAAAAGGTTCTAGAAACTCCAAAGAGGTTCCTGGTTCCTGAAAAGGTTCTAGGAACTCCAAAGGGTTCCTGGCTCCTGAAAAGGTTCTAGAAATTCCAGAAGGTTCCTGGTTCCTGAAAAGGTTCTAGGAACTCCAGAAAAGTTCTTTCTGGCTTTTGGCTTGTTCCTGGTTCCTGAAAGGTTCTAGGAACTCCAGAACGTTCCAAAAAATTCTAGAACTCCAAATTCCTTTCCTAAAATTCTAAAATTCCAACATTCCTTTCCTAAAATTCACAAAACTCCAAACTTCCTTTCTACCTAAAAGTTCAGAACTCAAAGTTCCTTTCTAAGTTCTAGAAATTCTTCTGGTTCCTGAAAAGGTTCTAGGAACCCTCAGAAGGTTCCTGTTCACCTGAAAAGGTTCTAGAAATTCCAGAACGTTCCTGGTTCCTGAAAAGGTTCTAGGAACTCCACCAAAACAAACCCAAACTCCTTCTAAACTAAAATCAACCTGATCCCTGTCCTGGTTCCTAAGAAAGATTCCCAGAAGGTTCCTGGTTCCTGAAAAGGTTCTAGAACTTCTTAATTTTTATTTTTTGAACTCCAGACGGTCCTGGTTCCCTGAAAGGTTCTAGGAACTCCAGAAGGTTCCTGGTTCCCGAAAAGGTTCTAGGAACTCCAGAAGGTTCCTGGTTCCTGAAAAGATTCTAGGAACTCCAGAAGGTTCCTGGTTCCTGAAAATTCCGAAGCCAGGTTTGGCTTTTTTTGGATCTTTTTTAAAACTAGGAACTCCAGAAGGTTCCTGGTTCCTG
>JALJCO010005293.1:0-11444 GCA_023101725.1 Atherinomorus stipes | reverse complement strand
TCTCAGGTCAACACGGACAGAGTTCAGACTTAATGACCCTGATTATCCTCTGAGAACAGGCAGGAAGACGAGATAAAGATGCCAAAGATGCTGCACAGGGGAGGGAGTACAAACAAACACGACTCTGAGTCTGCAGAACTGTAATACATGAAGTAAAGACTAAACAAAAGCAATGGAAATTAGGCTAAAGCAAACAGAAGAGGAGGGAGCAAGTCAGATGAGCATGACAGTCTGTTGTTGCTTGATGAGATGGAGCTTGAATCAGACTCAATCCATAAATTTTGTAAAGCTGACACGTTTATGAGGCCAGATCAGTCTCATTATAAGTGAACTCAGACAGGTTTTTCCACAAATGCACATGTTCTGGTATGCAGTTGCATTTTATTTTCAGAAATGTTTCACAAATATAATTTGGAGGGACACGTCATATAAATTTGGAAATGCACATGATCTGTTTCACAAATGCAGAAATTCTAGTTCACAAATACACTTTTGGCCATAAAAAAGTCGCCACCTGGATTTAACTAAGCAAATAGGTTAGAACTTCCTATTGGATAATTACTTTATGGGCGATTATCTTTCAGCTGGCAACAAGTTATTTAACTCCAACTGGTGCAATGACTTGCTTCTCATGTGGTCTGAAAGGTGTTGTAGTCATCATGCCTAGTCCAAGCCTGTGGGGGCAGTATTGTGATCTGGGGTTGCTGCAGTTGCTCAGGTCTAGGTTCGGCAACAGTATGTGCTCAAAGAATGAGGTCAGCTGACTATCTGAATATACTGAATGACCAGGTTATTCCACCTATAGATTTTTCTTCCCTGATGGCACGGGCATATTCCCAGATGATAATGCCAGAATTCACTGGGCTCAAACTGTGAAAGACTGGTTCAGGGAGCATGACACATCATGCAGTTTATAATTTTGAGGCATTTTGTGTGCATTTGTGAAACAGAACATGTGCATTTCTCATCCCGACATACAACTGCAAACCAGAACATTTGCAATTGTGAAAAACCCTGTTTGAGTTCATTCATTATGAGACTGATCCAGCCTCACATGTATGAAATAACCAGGACATGCACAACCATCTCTAGGTTTCTCTAAATGTCTGAGAAAGAGAAAATATCCAGTGAGCAGCAGTTGTCTGAACCAGAATGTTGTGTTGATGTCTAATGTCAATAAAATGTATTCATATACAGTATATTTTAGAAAAATTACTTCCTCTGGCAAACCAGTCCCTTTGGCCGTTTCTTTTTGTTCTTTTTATCAAAGGGTTGGCAATGTTGGAAAAATGGTTTGAGCGAGTGACATTTTAAAAAAACACACCACCCTAAACCACACCTTCAGAGCGCAGGGACGTGTGCGCCAATGTTTTACGAGCAGGTTTATGATAACAGCTGAGTGGATAGCTCGTTAGCTTGCTAGTAAACAGCTGACAAACCATGTTTCTAAAAGCTTTCTTTAATCCACTCACCTCCAACTCCTTCTGCAATGTAAAAAGTCCACACTGCAAATGTCAACGCCTCCAAGACTTAGTCCTTATCTGTTGTTTTGGTTTAGTTGGGTTTTTTGGCGCACACGGCAGTTAGCAGTCTGTTAGCTATATTTGTTTAAAGTGAGCGGCGCACAGGGGGGGTCACTTGGGGGACTGTGAGAGGGGAGGGACAGAGATGAGACATAAAGACATCGATTCGTTCTTTCTATACGTTGCGAATGACCAATTCCTGCCTTTCGGTGAGAATGGCAGGGGTTGGTCAAAGTTTTTACATAACTGACTTTTTTCCTTCGTTTTTATGAATACATGATGTATTGATACTGTCAGGATGGAAGGACCATTTCACCCAGTATAACAAGAAATGTTTCTGAACAGAATTACCAACTCTGGCTTTAAAAACATCCCCTAAAATGTGCCCAGAGCAAAATTTTATTTATATGCTGATGACACTGTGATGTACTACAAAGCCCCCACCCCCAAATAAGGCACTAACAGAGTTACAACTGGCTTTTAACTAAGTTCAGAAAAACTTTTTCGTTTGAAAGCTCCTGCTGAATGCAGATAAAACCAAGGTCATGCTTTTTTCAACCATCAAGGTGAAACCACAGAACCTGCCCCCCGATCATCACTTTGCAGGGTTCTCACATTGAGTTTGTCATCCAACAGATATCTTGGTTTTCTTATCAATGAGTCTTTCTTTTTATTTACATATTTAGCAGCTGGTAAAAAGGCTGAAGTTGAAGCTGAGTTTTTATTTTAGAATAAAATCATATCATTCATTTGAGTCCAAAACACATCTGGCTGCTGCTACCTTCATGTCAGTTTTAGATCATGGAGATGTTTTATACATGCATGCCTCATCTCAGAGGCTTTGTGCTCTGGATGCTGTGTATCATGTATCTCTAACTCCAGATCACTGACTCATCACTGCTCGTTGAATGAATGTGTTGGCTGGTCCTCGTTGTCCTTTTGTATATGAGACACTGGCATGTTATCATGTTATCATCTAAAGCTGTCACTGGTCTGCTTCCTTCAAACCTTTCAACTCTTCTCCAGCTGAAAAGTTCGGGGTCATACAGTCTTCGTTCTCAGGAGTTCTTATTACTTTCAGTTCCAAGGAAAAGAACTGAAATGGGAAAAAGGACTTTTTTTATATGCAGCTCTGTTTGCTTGGAACCAGCTTCAGAAAGACCTGAAACTTCATGACCTGGTCTCACATGATGTTTTTAAGAAAATGCTGGATGACTTCGATGTACTTAAATCTGTCTGTAAATGCTTTGCCTGATTTGTGGACTTTGAAAAGCTAATTTATCAGTAGTTCATTTTACATTGATGTTTTTAAAACTTGTTTTAAAAGTTTACCTTATTTGAATGTGTCATTGTTCTGTAACTTGATTGATCTGCTGCTTCTTGGCCAGTACTCTCTTGAAAAGAGATTTTTCCATCTCAATGATGCTTTCCTGGTAGAATAAAGGTTAAATAAAATACTTCGTACAGGAGCAATGTTAACAACTGTCACAAGCAAGGTTTAGTGACTTCAGGTTTTACGTTAAAATGTGCTATCTTCACATCAACTTGAATCAATTGTTTGGTTTTTTCATTATTTATGATAAGTGAGTTTTTACTTTCAACAATATGATTCTCCACAGAGATTACTACATGACACTGACTGACACTGGAAATTTGTCTAAGCCAAAATTAAAAGTTTTACACTCTCAGTAAATTTTCATAGATTTGGAGAGACATAATAAGCATCAATTAACACACAATCAATGCATTACCTGCAATTTAAATCACCCAGTAATCATAATAAAACTAAAGAAAAACAATAACAGTCATAAGTAAAATCATCTATTTTTCCAAGTAGGGGAAAAAAATTACTTCTCAGGGATTTATATGATTGCTTATATGATTCATTGACTTAAATCAGAAGAAAATTCACAACATTTCTGTTTGTTAACACCTTTCCTGAGTTTTTTTATGTATTCAGCTGAAAGTGTCTCGAAATAACACTTTAAAAACCATAAAAATGACCAGGAACATCAGGCGTTCAGGAACTACTTCCCATCTGCTCCATGATGTTCAAATGTGCTTAGTTCTGTAGAAATAATCTTCACCTCTGACCTTGCCCAGCCTGTCCTTTTCCATTCATTTTATGGATATCTTACAATGTTTTTCCCCCCATGTCATCTTTGATCCCTCTCACTTCCTGTAGGGTTGCTATACACTTCCTGGTCAGATGTCGCAGGTGTCTTTGTATGCTTGTACGACGCATGTCCTCAGGCTTATGTGCTGACTCTGACTGTTTGCTTCAAAACAGGATGAATGATTAACAGGCAATGCTCACTCACTGTAACATACACACACTCTCACACACACAGACAAACAGATACAGCAAGAGCAGGAAATCCATGCCAAGACTCAGTGTTGAACTTCATTGACTTCACTGCCACCTACAGTTCAAATGATGAACAGCAAGACAAGGGTCTGTTCTGCCAAACATACATGCGCACTCAAACATAACTGATGGAATAAATTAAGGAATAAAAAAAAAAATTAAAAAAATATTTAATTAATTACTAAAAAGCTCCAAGATGTCATTTTTATCATCCAGTTTGTTTAAAAAGTTAGTCAATGCCTTAACTTTAACAATCTAAACATTAAACATTATCAACTCCAAACTACCACAAGCAGGTTTCTGCTTTAACGAACACTGACCTTACATGCACAAGATGTAATAAACTTTAACTGATATAAACAACTTTATTTTCTGACTCAACAAATGAACAACTGGCAATAAAACCTGGAAAACATGTTTGTTCACTCTTATATTTAAGAGTTGCCTGTCATTAGTGTGCAACAGTTAATCACATCTTTTGATCACTTGACTCACTGAATGATTTGGCTTTTCTATAATAGAAAACACTCCCATTTGAGGAATATCCATAGTCCCCCCACCCCCCCATTAAAATCAGTTAGTACAGCCACTGAATCACGACTTGCTATTTTGACAGCACTGTGAAAAATATCCATCATTACCTGTCTTCAACTAAAAAAAAAATACTACTTCTTTGAAGCTGTTGTTGCCAACTTTGTTAGATGAAGCTTGACAAACAAACTTGACTATGTCGCCTTACTTTAAGCTCATTACACTGTGTTTACTGTAAGCGGAGAATGTGTTAACAGGGCAGTCATGTACCCACATAGTAGGTTCATAAAACTTCATTTAAAGGAGAGATGACATAGCAGTAAAAACTGGTTCATGTAGTTGACATTACTGCATATGTAAGTACTCCAAAGAAAAACGTCACTTTTTACAGCGGGGGATTGTTTTGGTACACCAGACCTCCCTTCCTCAGTAATACAATTGGGTGCGGTAATGATATGCAGCTTTACCCGGAGACCAAGTTGACTTCATTTTGATTGGCTACACCTTATTTGGCTATGACCTTATTCAGAGAAAATAGGCCAAACTGCGGTCGGACTTTGCTAAAGGCTAACTGCTAGCATCATGGGCACTTCAGACAGTGAGCTATGTTTATCAGACAAGACAGCATTTAGAAAATAAACTAACAGGTAATGACAAGGTTGTGGCCGCCTCCCTCAGTGTTTCTGCAGAAGTTTTCTTTTAAATCCATTTGTTTGAAAACCCAGACCTGACTGCTCAGCAGTTACTCAGCTCCACTCACGCAGTTGAATCAGCGAGGGAAGGGGTGAGAGCAGAGGGTGGAAGGAGAGAGGAGGGGGAGAGGCTGTTTGCTTGATAGTGTGCTCTTATTATACCCTCAAACCCCAGAAAAGTGAAATTTGATGTCATGGCACCTTTACAGCAACCCTTACCGATGTTGCATTCTTACACTATTTTTCTAGTAGGGTAAAATGCTATGAATGAGGTAATGGAACTCTGAAATACAAGACAGACCCACCATTAATCAAATAAAATATTACTTCAATCTCTAAATATTCAATGAAAACTCCAACCAATCCTTGAAGTGGGGTACACCCCTAGGATTGGCCAAGGGACCTGCCTGTCAGACCTTTGCTTCTGCATTGGGAGGCAGAGGGAATGAGGGGGTGTGTCTTAGGAGTGAGGCGGGACTGTTTATATTCAAATAATCTTGCTTTGCTTTCTGAAATGCAAGATCGGTAAAGGTTGCTTTAAAGGATAAGTTTTTTTTTTCAACCTGGACCTGATTTTTAGAAGTATACATGCATTTACTCACTGGTAAAGTTTCTGCATCACTTGAAGTCCTTCGGAAGATATTACGTTGAGTCGCCCTTCGGTGTACATCCAGTATAATGGGAGATATGGGGCAGCCACTTGATAAGACAGATTCAGCTTTCAGATTTAAGTTCAGACTTAGCTTTCCGTTAGTTATCAAGACACACTTTTCGGGGCCGCGCATTCACAATGCACGCTTCCGTAGTACAGCTCAGAAGAGCAGCTCGCTACCCAGACAACAATAACACAATTTGCGAAACTCTGAACTCACAGGACAATAGTACACGTTCGTTCGTTCGTTCATTCTACTTAAAGCATTGATAAAATCAAGGAGTTTTGCTGCAGATAATGGCCGCGTTTCCCAGTTAAGATTCTTCTTTGGATTAAAGAAGGCCTCAAGGAAGCTCTTCCCAACAAAGGATCGCAAAGATACGCCCGTTTCCCAGATTGCTTCTTTCACGCGTTCTTATTTCCTGAGAAACGTCTTGGCTACGCTACATCTTTAGAAGGTCCTAACAGAAGCTATCCACTTCCGGGGGTGCTGAAAAAAAAGCAATTGAGGTCAGGTATATCGATCGACACCATTCATTTAGTGTGGAGGTTATTTTCCGACGCTGATATTGAGCCCATTTATACGTTTGATGTGTTTGTGCAAGAAGACAAACTGTTAAAAATATGCATGTGATTACCAGTGATTGCAAATATTCATTGAAAAGCTTTTGTATATTGTGTTCTTGGCCAAATTGTGCTAAACAGGTGTAGGCGATTGGAAATTTACAGATGCCCTATAAATAATGGTCATTCTGACGCTATTTGTTGACGTAATGGCTGAAGGGAACCCCACCAAGAGGATGAAGCGCTCTCCGGCCTTCACGCCAGAGGAGATGGCGATTCTGATTGAAGAAGTGGCAGGTAAAAAAAAGCATTCTCTTTGGAGGGACAAAGGGGAAAAAGACATAGAAGCAAATGCCAGGGCATGGCAATCAATAGCGCTGAAAATGTCCCCATCCAGCCCTTGCAGTGTGCGCGACTGACACCGACGCCTTGCTGAGTCCGGTTCCATCCCCCACTACCTCCAGAAAGCTCCCCACCGCGTAGAAACGCAACGCAGCCAGGCACTGCACCTCTGGGCTCAGAGCAAAGTTGCACCTTGTGGGCCTCCTGATGTGTGGAGCAACTATTTGAATGATCCGCTCGATTTCGTCGCGCGGTAGCCTGTAACGCATCTGAATAGCGCGATCTGACAGCACATCTAGAGGACTGAAATGCTGGCGCATGAAAGCATGTACATACACAGTGTCACTCCGTCTACGGCGACGCTGTTGGTTTGCTACCAAACTTTGCTGCAAAGCAGCCATGATGTCTGATACGGGTATGCGTAAATGGCCATGCTTTTATTGAGCGAAGCAGGTGCATCTCATCATGAACAGCTGACAAATGCATAAATATGACGTGAGTCCTCATAGATAATTTGCGTACAATTCCTACCGCAATGTTTTTGTTTCTGTGGTTGATACCCACAGCTTTATCTAACGTAAGCTAAGTATAGGGAGGCCTATCTTGCCATAATGATTAAACTTAACCACAATATTTTCTGTCATTCACTCGGTAACTACAGTTTTCTTCCATCATAGATGATTGACATTATGACATGAGTGAGAAAACATGACTCAAAATACAACAACTGATCCGTGAATAGGTCCATTTTTAATAATTTCCATTTTCTACTTTTTTTTCATGGGAAATAGTGTCGTTTCCAAAAGTGACCAGTAGATGGGCCTGTTGTTCCCTTAGCAGGGGGGAACGTTAAAGAAGGTTCGAAAGAGTGGGTCTGGCCGCTCCTGAAAATAAAGAAGCTACTGAGTTAAGAGCGCATCTGGGAAACGCAACGTCCAAACAAGGCACCTTTAAGAAGTGACTTAAGGAGGACCTCAGCGTTAAGAGTGTCTTAACTAATCTGGGAAACGCGGCCAATGTGTTTTATAGTGACTGCCCGTCTCCACCGAATGGCAACTCAGCGTAATATCTTCCGAAGGACTCAAAGTGATGTAGAAACTTTACCAGTGAGTAAATGCATGTATATACTCCTAGAAATAAGTTCCAGGTTGAAAAAATAGAAACTTATCATTTAAAGGTGGAGTTTTCCCCCTGAAAATAAACGCTAAACTTGTGAGAGTGAAATCCGGCTTAATCTGCACCTTTGGGCCTCTGCTTTCGTGGCGTGGCGAGGTTTGACTGTATTTTCATCTTTTCCCTTTGTTTTGGTGTATTCAGGACGTTTCTGGGTGGAGATTTGTGTGTTGTCTCCAGCCAAAGACAGAACATTGACTACAATCAATTACTTTTTTAAAATAATGTTCCCAACACTGGTGTTATGGGGCAACACTCCGGACTCTACTTTTAACATTTAAAAGTAATGTAAAGTGTTCTACAGCCATTGTCTTTAACCAAGTCAAAGTTCAGACAGCTGCAGTTTTAAAATGAAGCATCTTAGCAGTGGAAAGCTTCAGCCCTTAATTCTTTTTCAGAAACGGGAGCTAACAAAAGGCCCAATAAAAGGTGTTCAGTGAGCTGCAACAACAGTTCCTGTGTTGTGAACATAATAAAGAACATCCGGCAATATTTATAGGAACTATGAAAACTTCCTTGAGGTTTAAAAGCAAGTTTTAGATGGGTTTTCACCAACTTAACAGATGCTGGTGCCGATGCACTTCAGAACTTTTACAATTTTCTCAGTGACGCAACCCCTATCATTGGCTAAACTCACATCCATCTTTCATCCTACCTGTACTGTGAGCTCACTCCAGCCGGTAAAAGACGGTCTTATCTTGACTCTTTTCTTATCTCTTGTTCTGTTCCTTCCTCTCTTTCTTTTCTACATCCAATAATGTTTTCTTGTGTTTCCTTGCTGAATACGTCATGATGTGTGTTTAAAACACCCGGTGTGTTTATATCTGTTTGCTATCATGCGATGCGGTACGAAACCAATAGTGGGCTGCAATATCACGCTGCGTCCAGTGTGGAAATAGTTGCATAGTGTGGTTTCTCAGGGACGCCGCTGGGCAGTGACGGCTTGAGAAATGTGAATAACGACTTTAATATGGAAGTCCATGGGGATTGACTCCCTTTTTTGCTGCCAGCCTCTAGTGCAAGGGTGTCAAACTGGTTTCAGAAAGGACCATGTGGCTGAAGGTTTTTATCAATGACTGTAAAAAGAATGGACGTAGTATCCAGTCACATCTGAAGAGCTGAAAGTGAAGTCGGTTGGGCGTGTCCCACCGTCCCCATCTTGCCGTATCGCGTGTGTCGTCTCTCCTGGAAAATACTATAATGGGCAAAGCACAGCCTTGGGGCAAATGATTGACAGCCAACGTGCTCTGGGCTAAACAGTAACCGAGCTAATGCAAAACTAACATGAGCTAACAAAGATTAGCCTACTAAGTGGTGGGCTAAAGATAAGGCATGTTTGGATTGCTGTTAGCTGGCTAAAAAACACCATTTTGCTACTCTGCTGCAGAGTGAGACATTACCGAAAGCTAACAAAGAGGAAACTGAAAGCCGTTGGCCGGTAGGCCAGCATCCTGTATCTCACCTGTCAATCAAAAGGACACACCTCTATGTGTAATTTCAAGATTGAATAACATCTAAACAGATGAGTTATAAAAAAAATTCACCCCCTCACCCCCTGCCTGTAGCAGAGTTGCACAGCAGTGGTTTTTACCAGGTTAACAGCAAGTCTGAGCGTGTCGACTAACTGAGCTTTGGATTAGCTCAGTTAGCATTAGCTTGGCTCTCAATCATTTGTCCCGCAGCTCGGAGCGGCCCAGTCTTTGTCTATTTTAGTGTTTTGAGTGATGACACGTGACATGGCAAAATGGCGACAGTGGGAAACACCCAATTGGCTTCACTTCCCCTCTTCAGACATGACCGGATGCTACATTAATTTTTTTTTCACAGTCTTTGCATCAGACACCCTCATTTCATCAAGTGAGTGCAGTCTTAACCTAGACTTGATGAGATGAGTAGAGTCTGGTGAGTCTGGCGTCTTTTCTGGAACCAGTTTGACACCCCTGCCAAAGTGGATGAAGGATGAACTGTAAATTTTTCACTCTTTTGGGTTGGCTTAGCCGTTTACCGCCAGTGTTTGCTATTTGGGTTAAACAAGCCATTGTGTATCTTAATACATAAGACATCATGCATTCATGTGTATTCAGTAACATTACAGTATATCCATCTGGAATCTATTTACGTCTCTATTACCTTCTCCAGGGGAAATATCAGCTTTAAGATTCCCTGAACAGTGTCTACCTGTGTTGCTGATAAGGCTTTCAAGATGACTCAATAAGAGCTATCTTCTGAAGCTAAATGACTTCATGGTATCTGCAGCTATAGACGACTGCACTTAGGCTATTAAAACAATGCAATCTGGATTTAGGTGAAAGTGCACTCAGAGGTGTTAAGTAAACTTTGTCCCCTGTGCCTACAATACTGGAACATCAAAGCTGCATCATGGTTAACAGAGCTCAGCCTGGATGGTTTTTAAAGTGGGCCTGTAAAATAACTGACTTACAGGGTAGTTATTACAGTAACCGGAGCAGATGGGACTACCTCCACCCTTTGTCACAAACACACGCACACTTACACCTGACACATGCAGAAATGTAAAAGACACCATCATTGTTACACCCTCTCATTCAGATATATAATAGGCTACATAAACTATATATAGTACTGTACAAACACATTTAGGGCAGTAGTAAATCAAACACTGTTGGATATTAAGTTCCTGCAGTGGTGGTTATGAAGCTTTTTTTTTTTCTTGCTGCTACAGCATGTGACTTTACATCTTTACTGTTTGGTGCATAACACAAGCTAATTAATGATCCTGAGAATTCTTAGTTGTTTTTTTTTTTTTAAAGAGGAAAACCAGGCATCAAATTTAGCAAAATGATAGTTGTGTAATAAGAAGCCAACTGAGACATCATGTTTTAGCTCCAAGCACTAATATCTGATTTCCTGTGAATAATCTGACTGCAGTAACTTTACGATAAAGAGCTCACCTTAATGTAATTTATTCCGCTGTTGATAGACGTGGATAGGTCACTGAGTACTTTGTTATCAGCAGATAGCTGAGCGGATCATGAAGAGGTTTGGAGATAACTAGCTTTTGGCTCCTAAATTACAGTCAGATAACACAAGCCAACGTCATATGACTGCATTAATCATGGAATAGGGGAGGGATGCAATATTCTTTCTATCAGATTAAAGTACTGGAGAATGAAACACTATTGCTGTTTCATTCAGTCAGACACAGCCACATTTTCTTAAGGGTTTAGCTGGTCAAATGTAAACTTTTGATAGAATTAGATGATTGGTTTCAGTTTACTTGAGAAAAAATTTTCATAAATACACAAAGTTAACACTAGATAGGTAAAATTAAACAAATATGCTGCTAATTTATCCTAATTCGGATGATAGACCAGCAGCAAAACTGAAACAGACATTAAAGGTCCCATATTATGCAAAATGCACTTTTTCAAGTTTTTAACACATAATTATAACTTTCTGCTGGAGTTCATGGAGACCCCTGAAGTGTGTGCAGATGCGTACTCTCTGTATTTCTCCCTCCCTGCATTTCTGTGACTTCGGCCTCCAGCAAGCCGTTTCTGAAACGGTCTCTTTGTGACGTACGAAGAAGACCTGGCCTGCCTACTAGGCCCTCCCACTGT
>JALJCO010005291.1:0-147907 GCA_023101725.1 Atherinomorus stipes | reverse complement strand
ATGGTGATGAAAAGGCCGAAACTCCCGCTACTATCCCTGTGGTTCACCACTGACGAGAGATCCAGAAATTGAAAACTTAACAGCAGATACTCAGTAGGGAGTGAATAACTTGTATATCCAATCCCTATTGCAGCAAACCTAAACTAGACACCAAAAGAAGAAGACAGAAAAAGGGCCGCCCCCCCCCTCAATAATCACGATCCTCCTGGCAGCCCTTCTTCGCTTCAACTAGAATATTACATCCGCGTCCTTGAACCCATGGAGGGCATACACTGAGAAATTCAGAAAGAAATCATTCATTTATTTACAACCCAGACAGATGGAGAAATTCAGAAAATTCCGTTGGGAACTTCATACAATACAGCTAACATGTCAGGACATTCAAGATAGACAAATCCCTCCATTAACACAGATCTCAAAAGGTATTGGTTGATATGGACTGGGGAGTTACGAGTGACGTGCGCCGGCCAGTGCCTTACCTTTGGGTCTCCATTCAACCGCCCAGTCGACGGATGAAGCGGGGAGGCCCATCGAGACAGATTCAAAAACCCTAACCCAGCCCGTGCCTTCGGAAGAACGTACTCTCCCAAAAACCAGGTATATCACCTACCTAAACCATTCAATAATCCAGAATTTACCACACTTCCACCCTTCTCTCCTGTCTTCCCTCATTCCATGAGGGAGAGAGGGAGGTAGAGTGTACAGCCCGGTCCGGCGGGGGAGATGCCAGCCCGGAAAAGGCTCCTCTCCCTGGCTCTGCCTCCCTCGTCCTCTCTTCTCTCTGCTTTCCTTTAAATAGCTACGGACCCTTGTTTCTCAGAGCAGACAAGCTCGAACTCGGGGAGACACCCTCGCCTCAACAAACCTAGATTACAGGTAATCTACCAGCAAAACGCGATAGAAACTGCACCCCCATAAAACAGCTAAGGGTCCTTGTTTTTCAGAGCAGACAAGCTTGAACTCAGGGAGACATCCTCGCCTCAACAAACCTAGATCACAGGTAATCTACCAGCAAAACACGATATAAAACAGCTATGGATCCTTGCCTTTCAACACTACCTTTCAGAGCAGACATGCTCGAACTAAAAAGAGACATCCTCGCCTCAACAAACCTAGATCACAGGTAATCTGCCAGCAAAACGCGATAGAAATCTCACACCCCTATAAAACAGTTATGGATCCTTGTTTCTCAGAGCAGACATGCTTGAACCTCCAATCAAAAGCCTCGTTGTTATTATCATCATCTCCAAATTTGACACCTCTAGCCCCATCAGTGGTTAATCTAGGCTCCATCCTCTTTCGCCCAATCAAATTGCAGCGTTTGACCTTAGGCAAAACCATTAATAGACCTATTAACTAATCTCCAAATTTCACAGCTCTAAACATAACCAAACCAATTTTATAGCCGAATAACAAATATTACCCATCATGCAGCACTATTAACTGTAATCCGCTCAATTTCATCATTTTAACTGCCAACACCGGAAGAACCAAGGCATATGGGACATCAAAACGATCAGAAAAACTCCTTCTCTTCAGTAAACCAGGTGGTTTTAACAAAGGATAAAACCAGTGAAAGTTCCTACTTGTGCACCATGACTTAAAAAGCTGTCTCCAGCAGTGACCTACCCGAGCCTCCATCTAAATGATGAAAGAAAACAGGTCCTTAAAGCGCCATCGCGGGGTAAGTTTGCTTCACATATCCACACCATTCAGCTGCTGAATTTGACAGGATCCTGGGGTTGTGCGGTGTATGGAACACAGGGCCTGCTTTCGGCTGCCCCCTCCCGGTGCCTGAGCCTGGGTGGGGGTGGGCTGGAGGCCGGGAACCCCTGGCACAATCCCAGATTCTATTCGCTTTAAACCATAGCCATTCCTGGCCCTTTTTACTAATCCTGATGCTCACGTCGTTATTAATTATTATTAATTGTTGTTAATCTCGTTCAACTCTTGCACTCTTTAAACAGCTCCTTTTAATTCTTATCTTAATTTTAATCTGATCAACTCACCCAGTATTTTTTAATCCTAAACCTAACCACCAATTTTTAATGCCTATACAGCCATACCTTTTTTAATAATTCCGATCCTCAAGTTATTATCAATTACTGTTATTTTAACTCAATTCTGGCACTCTTTAAACAGCTACTTTTAATCTGATCAATTTACCCAGTATTTTTAATCCTAAACCTAACCACGATTCCTAATGCCTACTCAGCCATACCTGAACTTTTCTTAATAATCCTGATCCTCGCGTTATTATCAATTATTGTCAAATATTGTTATTTTAACTCAACTCTGGCACTCTTTAAACGGCTGCTTTCAATCTGATCAACTTACCCAGTATTCTTAATCCTAAAACCTAACCTAACTGATTCTTAACGCCTACTCCTAATACCCGATTAACTTAATAGATGGTGCTCTCTTAGATCTTATCAGCTTGCCTTTTTTACATACTAAACACTATTACTGCTAAATCCTAAAATCTGCCAGTTTCTGTTTTCAAAGCCCGAGATGGTTGATTAAATTACTCTTCAACTCAGATATCTGACCTGTAAATGCAGTTCTAAAGCTAACCATTCATTCCCTAATGATCAATATCCCCCTCATTATTTCGGACCGCCTTTTATCTCTCTGGTTAGACCAACCTTCAGCACTTTAACTTCCCAAAATCCATTAACTGGACAACTTTAAAACCAAAACAGGGCTGGAAGTCAGGTCGCCTGGCACAATCCCGGATTCTATTTGCTTTTAAACAATAGTACGGCCATGCTTGACCTTTTTTAATAATTCTGATGCTCGCGTCGTCATTAATTATTGTTCATTTAACTCAACTTGCAGTCTCTAAACCGCTCCTTTTGATCTTATCAACTTACCCAGTGTTTTTAATCCTAAACCTAACCACCGATTCTTAATGCCTAATACTAACAACGGGCAATTACTTATGAAATGATGGTTCTCGAATCTTATCAACTTGCCCACTTTTTCAATCCTAAACCTAACCAGGAATTACTAGCGCCTAATAACACCTAATAATGAGCCGTTTTTATCTCCAAAGCCCAATGGAATGGGTTAAATTACTCTTTAACTTGCAGATTATTTTGGACCGCCTTTTATCTCTCTGGTTAAGACGGTCCTTCAGCACCTTAACTTCCCTAAATCCATTAACTGGAACACTTTAAAACCGAAACAGGGACAGAGTCAGCCAGGACTAAAAGACATCACCACATCGCCAACCATTGGACACTGGATCTGCCCGGGAATTGATCACCCCGTGGAGCTTGCCACAGGGAGAGGGAGTATGGTGATGAAAAGGCCGAAACTCCCGCTACTATCCCTGTGGTTCACCACTGACGAGAGATCCAGAAATTGAAAACTTAACAGCAGATACTCAGTAGGGAGTGAATAACTTGTATATCCAATCCCTATTGCAGCAAACCTAAACTAGACACCAAAAGAAGACCAGATAGAGATAGGGGCTTCTCGCTCTCTCAATATTCACGATCCTCCTGGCAGCCCTTCTTCGCTTCAACTAGAATATTACATCCGCGTCCTTGAACCCATGGAGGGCATACACTGAGAAATTCAGAAAGAAATCATTCATTTATTTACAACCCAGACAGATGGAGAAATTCAGAAAATTCCGTTGGGAACTTCATACAATACAGCTAACATGTCAGGACATTCAAGATAGACAAATCCCTCCATTAACACAGATCTCAAAAGGTATTGGTTGATATGGACTGGGGAGTTACGAGTGACGTGCGCCGGCCAGTGCCTTACCTTTGGGTCTCCATTCAACCGCCCAGTCGACGGATGAAGCGGGGAGGCCCATCGAGACAGATTCAAAAACCCTAACCCAGCCCGTGCCTTCGGAAGAACGTACTCTCCCAAAAACCAGGTATATCACCTACCTAAACCATTCAATAATCCAGAATTTACCACACTTCCACCCTTCTCTCCTGTCTTCCCTCATTCCATGAGGGAGAGAGGGAGGTAGAGTGTACAGCCCGGTCCGGCGGGGGAGATGCCAGCCCGGAAAAGGCTCCTCTCCCTGGCTCTGCCTCCCTCGTCCTCTCTTCTCTCTGCTTTCCTTTAAATAGCTACGGACCCTTGTTTCTCAGAGCAGACAAGCTCGAACTCGGGGAGACACCCTCGCCTCAACAAACCTAGATTACAGGTAATCTACCAGCAAAACGCGATAGAAACTGCACCCCTATAAAACAGCTAAGGATCCTTGTTTTTCAGAGCAGACAAGCTTGAACTCAGGGAGGCATCCTCGCCTCATCAAACCTAGATCACAGGTAATCTACCAGCAAAACACGATATAAAACAGCTATGGATCCTTGTCTTTCAGAGCAGACATGCTCGAACTAAAAGAGACATCATCGCCTCAACAAACCCAGATCACAGGTAATCTACCAGCAAAACACGATAGAAATTGCACACCTACAAAACAGCTAAGGATCCTTGTTTTTCAGAGCAGACAAGCTTGAACTCAGGGAGACATCCTCGCCTCAACAAACCTAGATCACAGGTAATCTACCAGCAAAACACGATATAAAACAGCTATGGATCCTTGCCTTTCAGAGCAGACATGCTCGAACTAAAAGAGACATCCTCGCCTCAACAAACCTAGATCACAGGTAATCTGCCAGCAAAACGCGATAGAAATCTCACACCCCTATAAAACAGTTATGGATCCTTGTTTCTCAGAGCAGACATGCTTGAACCTCCAATCAAAAGCCTCGTTGTTATTATCATCATCTCCAAATTTGACACCTCTAGCCCCATCAGTGGTTAATCTAGGCTCCATCCTCTTTCGCCCAATCAAATTGCAGCGTTTGACCTTAGGCAAAACCATTAATAGACCTATTAACTAATCTCCAAATTTCACAGCTCTAAACATAACCAAACCAATTTTATAGCCGAATAACAAATATTACCCATCATGCAGCACTATTAACTGTAATCCGCTCAATTTCATCATTTTAACTGCCAACACCGGAAGAACCAAGGCATATGGGACATCAAAACGATCAGAAAAACTCCTTCTCTTCAGTAAACCAGGTGGTTTTAACAAAGGATAAAACCAGTGAAAGTTCCTACTTGTGCACCATGACTTAAAAAGCTGTCTCCAGCAGTGACCTACCCGAGCCTCCATCTAAATGATGAAAGAAAACAGGTCCTTAAAGAGCCATCGCGGGGTAAGTTTGCTTCACATATCCACACCATTCAGCTGCTGAATTTGACAGGATCCTGGGGTTGTGCGGTGTATGGAACACAGGGCCTGCTTTCGGCTGCCCCTCCCGGTGCCTGAGCCTGGGTGGGGGTGGGCTGGAGGCCGGGAACCCCTGGCACAATCCCAGATTCTATTCGCTTTAAACCATAGCCATTCCTGGCCCTTTTTACTAATCCTGATGCTCACGTCGTTATTAATTATTATTAATTATTGTTAATCTCGTTCAACTCTTGCACTCTTTAAACAGCTCCTTTTAATTCTTATCTTAATTTTAATCTGATCAACTCACCCAGTATTTTTTAATCCTAAACCTAACCACCAATTTTTAATGCCTATACAGCCATACCTTTTTTAATAATTCCGATCCTCAAGTTATTATCAATTACTGTTATTTTAACTCAATTCTGGCACTCTTTAAACAGCTACTTTTAATCTGATCAATTTACCCAGTATTTTTAATCCTAAACCTAACCACGATTCCTAATGCCTACTCAGCCATACCTGAACTTTTCTTAATAATCCTGATCCTCGCGTTATTATCAATTATTGTCAAATATTGTTATTTTAACTCAACTCTGGCACTCTTTAAACGGCTGCTTTCAATCTGATCAACTTACCCAGTATTCTTAATCCTAAAACCTAACCTAACTGATTCTTAACGCCTACTCCTAATACCCGATTAACTTAATAGATGGTGCTCTCTTAGATCTTATCAGCTTGCCTTTTTTACATACTAAACACTATTACTGCTAAATCCTAAAATCTGCCAGTTTCTGTTTTCAAAGCCCGAGATGGTTGATTAAATTACTCTTCAACTCAGATATCTGACCTGTAAATGCAGTTCTAAAGCTAACCATTCATTCCCTAATGATCAATATCCCCTTCATTATTTCGGACCGCCTTTTATCTCTCTGGTTAGACCAACCTTCAGCACTTTAACTTCCCAAAATCCATTAACTGGACAACTTTAAAACCAAAACAGGGCTGGAAGTCAGGTCGCCTGGCACAATCCCGGATTCTATTTGCTTTTAAACAATAGTACGGCCATGCTTGACCTTTTTTAATAATTCTGATGCTCGCGCCGTCATTAATTATTGTTCATTTAACTCAACTTGCAGTCTCTAAACCGCTCCTTTTGATCTTATCAACTTACCCAGTGTTTTTAATCCTAAACCTAACCACCGATTCTTAATGCCTAATACTAACAACGGGCAATTACTTATGAAATGATGGTTCTCGAATCTTATCAACTTGCCCACTTTTTCAATCCTAAACCTAACCAGGAATTACTAACGCCTAATAACACCTAATAATGAGCCGTTTTTATCTCCAAAGCCCAATGGAATGGGTTAAATTACTCTTTAACTTGCAGATTATTTTGGACCGCCTTTTATCTCTCTGGTTAAGACGGTCCTTCAGCACCTTAACTTCCCTAAATCCATTAACTGGAACACTTTAAAACCGAAACAGGGACAGAGTCAGCCAGGACTAAAAGACATCACCACATCGCCAACCATTGGACACTGGATCTGCCCGGGAATTGATCACCCCGTGGAGCTTGCCACAGGGAGAGGGAGTATGGTGATGAAAAGGCCGAAACTCCCGCTACTATCCCTGTGGTTCACCACTGACGAGAGATCCAGAAATTGAAAACTTAACAGCAGATACTCAGTAGGGAGTGAATAACTTGTATATCCAATCCCTATTGCAGCAAACCTAAACTAGACACCAAAAGAAGACCAGATAGAGATAGGGGCTTCTCGCTCTCTCAATATTCACGATCCTCCTGGCAGCCCTTCTTCGCTTCAACTAGAATATTACATCCGCGTCCTTGAACCCATGGAGGGCATACACTGAGAAATTCAGAAAGAAATCATTCATTTATTTACAACCCAGACAGATGGAGAAATTCAGAAAATTCCGTTGGGAACTTCATACAATACAGCTAACATGTCAGGACATTCAAGATAGACAAATCCCTCCATTAACACAGATCTCAAAAGGTATTGGTTGATATGGACTGGGGAGTTACGAGTGACGTGCGCCGGCCAGTGCCTTACCTTTGGGTCTCCATTCAACCGCCCAGTCGACGGATGAAGCGGGGAGGCCCATCGAGACAGATTCAAAACCCCTAACCCTAACCCCTAACCCTAACCCCTAACCCTAACCAACCCCACCCCTACCCCACCCCCCCCCCCAACCGAAACAACCACCCCGCACACACACAACACCACCACCAACAAGAAGAAAGGACGACACAACACCCACCCCCAACCCCACAAAAAAAACACCCACACACACCCAACCCAACCCCACCCCCAAGACCCCAATTTTTCCTTTAAAATTCCGTTTTTTTATTGCATCATCAAAACAACCCCACCCCCTAACCAAAACCCCTGGACCTGAAGCACCACGCAGCATCGCCAGAACCACCAGACACCTAGCAGCTTCATCAAGCCAGCCTCTCCTATAGGACACCAGCCCCTCCTCAGGCGCCAAAGTGGGAGAAAGGCGTCATCTCCATCCTGGAGACACACTACCACCAGGTGATAGATGAAGGCTGCATCGACCTCACAGAATGTGACAATTCTGAGTGGACAGAGCCCCTTCAGGTGGCAATCAGGTGGGCTAGGAAAACCTGGGCAGCAGATTAAAGCAGAAGCCCTCAGGAGACAGAGGAGCTGCTCTCCCTCAGGATCTACTCCCAAAACACCACAGACCACCCACACACAGATGAGGAGGAGGATGCTTCACCTCTGTCATCCTACCTTCCCAGCATCACCCCTCATCAGCCTCACCTCAGCATCCTCACCTGTCCTGCGATCCTCATCTCAACATCAGCCCCTTACCTCTCACCTGCATGCACATCTGCAGCAGCATCCTCACCTTCCTCGATCCTCACCTCAACATCAGCCCCTTACCTCTCACCTGCATCACATCTCAGCAACATCCTCACCTTCCTCATCCTCACCTGCAACATCAGCCCACTTACCTCTCACCTGCATGCACTGCAGCACATCCTCACCTGTCCTCATCCTCACCTACAACATCAGCCCCTTACCTGCTCACCTGCGTGCACTGCAGCACATCCTCACCTGTCCTGCGATCCTCACCTCAACATCAGTCCACTTACCTCTCACCTGCATGCACATCTGCAGCAGCATCCTCACCTTCCTCATCCTCACCTCAACATCAGTCCACTTACCTGCTCATCTGGCATGCACATCTGCAGCAAAACCCTCACCTGTCCTCCTGGGGTCCTCACCTGCAACATCAGCCCTCTTACCTGCATCTTCACCTCGTCTCCTCACGCCAACGTCTCAGCAGCAGCATCTCCTGCGCACCTTGATCCACACCTTGCAAAGTGTTCTCTTCTGCACATTCACCTACATCCTCACCTCTTTCCCTACCTGCATCCTTACCTGGCCTCCCAACGCCCACACACTTACCTCATCCTCACCTCATCCTTACCTGCATCCTTACCTGCTCTCCTAACACCCCCATCTAAGCAGCATGGTTCCCGGCCACATCTGGTGCAAAAGCATCCTCTTTGCACACTCCCCGGCTGACCCTCCTCCACCTGCAGAGCCCCACCAGAGCCCCACCCAGCATCCACAGCCTCCACCTCCACGACGCAGATCCACTCGGAGGCAGGTGAGGCGACTCAACACCACGAAAACACCAGCGTGGATGAGAGTCCGCCCCGGGCCTGAAGCCATCGCTGAGCACCTGTCCATCAACGCCTCCCACTGAGGACTCTGGTTTCTGAAATTATTAAGATGATGAAAAAAATAATATTAATTATAATGAGTTCTTATGTTGATTGGCATCACACAATGTACAACTTAATCTAATATTGAACATAATTCATGCCCTTATCCCAGCACTTTTCCTTTTTTCCTTCTTTTTCTGTTCCCAATTTCTTTATTTAAGCCCAACCTGGCCCACTACCCTAAACCTAAGGTCACCCTACCTCATGCCTAAACCTAAGATCACAAAATATGGATGTAAAAAGAAAAATGTGTTCTTTATTGATCTATTATTTCTATTCATTATTTATCCATTTATTCACATTTAATTTAATTTATTTACTTGATGGCAATCCAGCCCCATGTCCTGCAAGTCCTCTTTTTATATTTATTTTTTATGCCTAAACCTAATTTCACAGAGCCCTTATGATTCTCCCTAAATAAAAGATTAAGCCTATGATTATCTAATACCTACCTGTAAAACTATTATCCTGATCCCAATGTTGTTACTGTCTGTTCTTCTTTTTTTTGTGTTAAATGTTCCTCCTCTCTCTCTGACAGGGACCTCGGTCCAGGAGAGTGGTCCCTAGGGGGGTGTGGGCTGCTGGAAACGGGAGTGGGATGGCCAGCGCACGTGCCCTGCAGCCTCCGGCCTGCGGCCTCCGGCAGCAGGGCCAAACACTTTTCTCCCCCCTAACCGGGCCAGTGCCTCCTATCCACCCGATCCGGCCGCCCCCACCTTCCCATCTGAGAACCATATTCATGTGAAAAGTTCATACAATGATGCATTTCATTAAAGTACGGCTGGACTCTTAAAAATAATTTGACTGTAAGGGTGAAAAAAATAGAAAAAAGCTTAAAAAAATAATCTTGATATATTAATTTCATGTACATGTTTAATAATTCATGTAAATAATTTTTTGTTAAAAAATTCATGGTCATGTTCAAGAATTCATGCAGAGGTTTCTTTTATAAAAATTCATATGAATGTCTTTTTTTTAAAAAATCCATGTAAAGGTTTAAAAACTCATATTAATGTTTAAAAATTCATGCAAATGTTTAAAAAGTCATATGAATGTTTTAAAAAAAATTCATGTAAATATTTAAAAAGTCATGTAAATGTTTAAGAATTCATATAAATGTTTAAAAACTCATATTAAGGTTTAAAAATTCAGGTAAATGTTTAAAAACTCATATTAATGTTAAAAATTTAATGTAAATGTTTTAAAATGACATTCTGCTACAACATATATCGGTATTTCAATTTAAAATGGATACAAGAATGTTTATGTACAATGATAAGCAGAGGTCCCGCTGCTCCTGAAGGCAACATGAGGCATCAGCCAATTGGGGCTCTCAGCCGCTGGGCCCTAGGCATGACGGGAAAAAGCTGTAACGGTTCCGAGTGCGCCTCTTTGCTTCCTGAACGGCGGGACTTCTGCAGCTTAGTGCCTGAGGAAGGTTGATTTAGACCGAAACGTTGCACTTTCTGACTTCGGTCAGCGTTTTCTTTATTTTTTTTCAATAAATACGCCGTTTTTTAGGCTAAAATTGAAGCTTTTTGTAGTTCATTTTTTATTTAAATATCGACAACATCAGCGGCCATGCCGGCTTGGTTCGAGTCGAGGACCCGGTCTCACGACAGTCCCTGGAGGGACCGAACACGGAACGATCGCGGTGAGGATTTCTACGAGCCCCGCTGGAGACCTAGCAGCCGCGAGAGAGCGAGGCCCGAGGAGAGGTACCGCAACCGCCGACCCGAATCCCCGCCCCGCTCCCGCCGCCATTTGGACCCGCCGGACCGCGGTAGAAGAAGCGATCGCCACGCGGACCGGTTCTACCAGCCTCCGACCCGCCGACCAGCCAGTTACCCGACCCGGAGCGCCGAGGACCGACGCTACGGAGCCAGACAGCCCGCCACCCGCGGAGGCTCGCCAGCGGCTAGCCGCCGCGGAGGCTACCCGGCTCGCGCGGAGCACCGAGAGCGCAGCGGCCGCGGTTATCAACCGGAAAACTACCGATACCGGGATTATCCAACCCGAGAGAGACAGAGGACGTACGCAGCGGTCACCAGAGGACGAGACAGGTCAGCGCAGCGGGGAGGCCTCCCCCCGCGGCGATGGAGGAGCCGCGAACAGCCGCCGCCGCTGCTCTCCGATCACCAGCCAACTCGCCGAGAAGCACGACCGGACCAGTACCGACGCTACGGCGGGGAGAGACCCTACCGGAGACCACCGCGTGGTAATGACCAGCCCCCAGCACGTAACGGACCCGCTCAGACGCACCGAATCGCGTCAGAGGACCCGGAGGTCTTCTCAAAAAAGGTCCGTATAATTCACAAGCTCATCAAAGCCGTGCACCACCTGAAGAACGTGTCCCAGCCCAACCTGCCCCCCTCCATCCACAAGATCACACGCAGCCTGGCTGAGGTGGTGAAGCCGGCCACACCCAACAGGAGAACCATGAACCTGATCCAGGAAAATGCTGACCGCTGGGCGCGCAGCACGGTTGAGATCCTCCAGGATCATTACACTGACAGCATTGAGCAGGAGGCTAAAACCCTCTTTGATTTTGCCTCACAGGACTGGGAGGGGCCCTTCCAAATCGCAGCATCCTGGGCCAAGAGAAACCTGGGCCGGCGCCTGAAGGCTGAGAGTCTGGACCAGGCCCACGCGGTCATCGTAGCCAAGCTGGCAGACCTGAACCCGATCCCCGGCCCTGCACCGTCCCAACCCAGCGCCACCGGCCCAGCAGCACCAGGACCCCGCCGCCAGACCAGGACACCAGACCCAGAGGAGCCCTCTACGTCCAGAGGAGGAGCCACAACAGCCCCCCCAGCACCACCTCCACCGAGGGAGCAGACACCGCGGCCCCCTGACAGGATCAACCAGGCCACGGCTTCCACCATGACGGACCCCCCTACTCCAGACTGGTCAGTCTACGCCTCCTCCTCTTCACCCAACGACAGGGAGGACCAGCGGATGGTCACACCCCCCACTTCACCACCAGGACCTCGACGGGACCCATCTCAGCCCGCAGAGCCACTCGAGCAGAGAGTGGCCAAGACCCGACAACACGCCGGCACCAGCACCAACGCCACGGAGGACATCCTTCCTCCTCCCCCCACCCAGCCTCAGACATCCTCTGAGGTGGTGGAGGACCTCATCGACCTGACGCAGCCAGAGGACCAGCCCCATCACTCCAGGAGCACATCAGAGGGAGCTCCTGAGCCCGGCCCCTCTGATGGCTGCTCCCTGCAGTCCAGCAGCGTGCCTGGGGGTGCCCCTCAGCCCGGCCCCCCTGGCAGCACATCTGAGATCCACCCCGATCTGAGCAGACTCAGATCCAGCGTCCAGACCCGCCTCTTCGCGGACAAAACCACCCATCCTGGTTCCAGCTCCACCACTGCTGCCGCCCCCCCACCAGCTCCACCCAAATGCTCCCCGACCAGACACCCCAACACACCGAAGAAGATCCAGGACTGGGAGCTACACATCAGGGAGGGCTGCATCATCCTGGGAGACTCCAACGTGTCCAGGCTGCCCTCCTTCCACGCCCTCGGGGTCCAGATGGACAGCTACCCGGGTGCTAAGTGGTACCACGCTGAGCATCTGCTCAGGAAGGCCACCTGGGAGGTGGACGTCCACACCATCCTGCTGTCCTTCGGCATCAACAACCGGTCCCAGAAGGACAAGAGAACGGCGGTTGGAGAGATGAGGAAGACCCTGAAGGCGGCGCAGGAGATCTTCCCCGACGCTCAGATCTACGTGCCGGTCATTAACTTTTCCCGTGCTCTCCCTTACAGAGAACAGATGATCCTGGAGCACCTGAACGAGCACATCCAGAACCTGGAGGACTGCATCCCAGCGCTTCCCGGTAAAATGTTTTCCACTGAAAAAGATGAGGTCCACTGGACTCTGAAAACAGGTCTTGCCATGCTAGAGCACTGGGAAGAGCATGTAAATTACCCGTCCCCATAAGCCCGTTGCCACGGGAGGGGACAGACGGTGTTTTTAACTTGTCCAAAAAGTTTCAGCCTTCAGCGGCCCAGCTCAGCCTGCTCAGTAGAGGCCTAAATTTTATCCCTACTGCAGGCTATAATAGCAAGTTATGGTTTCAATGTAAATATGACCTGTCACAGTATCACCGCAGAATCAAGCTGGCTGTGTTTTATAAGAATAAGGATCAGTCAGATGCTCAGCCTTTTACTGCAAAATCCGACTGGACACCGGCCTTAGGCCGCCTGCCGGCTCCAGTGAGCAACCTGGTCAGTGCTGATCTCCAGCATTTTGATAAAAACTTTAAATTAAAGCAACTTAAACCCAATTTAACACAGGATGAAAGCAATGCCATAAAAGAATTAGCTAAAAACAAAAACATTATTTTAAAACCAGCGGATAAAGGAAGTGGTATAGTCATTCTGGACAGAGAACAGTACCTGGGGGAGGGATACAGACAACTAAATGATAAGAAATATTACTTAAAATTAAAAAAACCCATTTACACAGACACAATACCTTTAATTGATAAAATAATCGACAATTTATACACCAAAAAATTTATTAACTTTAAACAAAAAACTTACCTGTTGGGAACCTCTGAGCCAAGAGCCAGGCGTTTTTACATGCTGCCTAAAATCCACAAAGAGCCCTCCAAGTGGCCTGTCCCTTTTGAAGTCCCTCCTGGGCGTCCCATCGTGTCCGACTGTAACAGTGAGACTTATTACACAGCAGAATACATAGACCACTTCCTCAATCCGCTCTCCACCAAACACGACAGCTACATTAAGGATACCTATGATTTTATAGATAAGATTAAACAATTAGAACTCCCCCAGAAA
Organism: Atherinomorus stipes; assembly: GCA_023101725.1. Classification (NCBI taxonomy): domain Eukaryota; kingdom Metazoa; phylum Chordata; class Actinopteri; order Atheriniformes; family Atherinidae; genus Atherinomorus; species Atherinomorus stipes. Next base: position 134,079 of record JALJCO010005291.1, on the reverse strand, counting down.
TTTATTTTATTCACAATTGATATTGACTCCTTGTACACCAACATCACCACAGCAGAAGGCATTGAAGCCGTTAAGAAAATCTTTTTAAAGTATCCAAACAAGAGAAGGCCTGATAAAGAGCTCATACAATTGCTGGAGATCAACCTGACCAGGAATGATTTTGAGTTCAACAATGAGTACTACCTGCAGGTTAAAGGCACAGCCATGGGCAAGAAGTTTGCACCAGCCTATGCCAATATTTTCATGGCAGACTGGGAAACTTCAGCCCTCCAGAAATGCACAAAGAAACCTCTGCATTATTATAGGTTTCTGGATGACATCTGGGGCATCTGGACCCATCCGGAGCAGGACTTTGAAGTTTTTCTGAACATCCTGAATAACCATAATCCATCCATCTCCCTAAAATCATGTAGAAGCACATCCTCCATAGATTTTTTAGACACAACCACATACATAGGTAAAGATTTTAGTAAAACACATAGATTAGACATTAAGGTATTTTTTAAGCCCACAGACACACATGCCCTTTTACACAGACATAGCTTCCATCCCAAACACACATTTGCTGGCCTGGTGAAGTCTCAGCTGCTGAGATTTCACCGGATCTGCACGCAGCAGTCAGACTTTGCTGACGCCACAAGGACCCTGTTTCAGGCCCTGTCCAGGAGAGGGTACTGTCGCTCCTTCCTCAGAAACATCATGAAGTCATTCTTACAGACCAGACCCATTAATGTGAATCCAGTACTCCCCCTAGTAATCACATACTGTCCCCCCACGGTTAAACTAGCCCGTGTACTCAGGAGAAACTTCAAGGACCTGCTCCAGGATGCTGGACTCCTGAAAGACCACCAGATGATTGGTGCTTTCAGGAGGAACCACAACCTAAAGGACCGCCTGGTTAGAGCCAAAGTCCCATCCCTGCATGAAGCCAGATCCAGGAGTCTGGGCCAGTTCTTTCAACATCGTCAGTGGCTGTGCAGCTTCTACAATCAGAGAGTTTTTGCATCTGAGGGTAGAGGTAGCCAGCACTCTAAGAACTGTGTTTACCTGATTACCTGCAGGAAGTGTGGTGTGCAGTATGTGGGTGAAACTGGAAACACCATGTTGGTCCGTTTCACCCAACACAGATATAACATCACCAGACAGAAGAAAACACACACCTTTCTGGTAAAACACTTCCTGCTGCACGGATGGGATGCGGTCAGTGCCACAGTAGTCCAGTCAAACCCCAGGTGGTCTGCCCCCCAGAGACGCAGGGCTGAGAAAATATGGATAACCAAATTGGACACGGTTCATCCTAGGGGCTTAAATGAGAAGGGGTTTAGATAATCATGGCTTTTATTAATAGAAATTGAATATGACTATGCTGATTATTATTATTATAATTGTTATTCCTATTATCATCATTATTAATTATACCCAGCTAAGAGTTATTTATTTATATGATCCCTAATCTCATATTAATCCCCATACCTTCTTATAGAGTTCATCATCTCCGACTTTTTTTACACCTTACCCAGATCTTTTAAGCCCTAATCCTAAGTTTTGTAATTTTAATGCCTAAACCTAATTTCATCTCAGACTTTTTTACACCTTACCCAGATCTTTTAAGCCCTAATCCTAAGTTCCATAATTTTTATGCCTAAACCTAATTTCACAGAGCCCTTATGATTCTCCCTAAATAAAAGATTAAGCCTATGATTATCTAATACCTACCTGTAAAACTATTATCCTGATCCCAATGTTGTTACTGTCTGTTCTTCTTTTTTTTGTGTTAAATGTTCCTCCTCTCTCTCTGACAGGGACCTCGGTCCAGGAGAGTGGTCCCTAGGGGGGTGTGGGCTGCTGGAAACGGGAGTGGGATGGCCAGCGCACGTGCCCTGCAGCCTCCGGCCTGCGGCCTCCGGCAGCAGGGCCAAACACTTTTCTCCCCCTAACCCTAACCCCCCCCCACCCCCAACCCCCCCCCCCACCCCCTTTAACAATTTTCCCCCCCCCCCCAAACCCTTTTTAAAAATTGGCTACCCTCCCGCAGACATTTCATCAAAATTGGCTACCCTCCCGCGGACGCTTTGTCAGAATTGGCTACCCTCCCGCAGATGCTTTGTCAGATTTGGCTACTCTCCCGCAGACAATTCATCAGAATTGGCTACCCTCCCGCAGACATTTCATCAGAATTGGCTACCCTCCCGCAGACGCTTTGTCAGAATTGGCTACCCTCCCGCAGACGCTTTGTCAGAATTGGCTACCCTCCCGCAGACGCTTTGTCAGATTTGGCTACCCGCCCGCAGACGCTTTGTCAGAATTGGCTACCCTCCCGTAGACGCTTTGTCAGAATTGGCTACCCTCCCACAGACATTTCATCAGAATTGGCTACCCTCCCGCAGACAATTCATCAGAATTGGCTACCCTCCCGCAGACGCTTTGTCAGAATTGGCTACCCTCCCGCAGACGCTTTGTCAGAATTGGCTACCCTCCCGCAGACATTTCATCAGAATTGGCTACCCTCCCGCAGACATTTCATCAGAATTGGCTACCCTCCCGCAGACGCTTTGTCAGAATTGGCTACCCTCCCGCAGACGCTTTGTCAGAATTGGCTACCCTCCCGCAGACATTTCATCAGAATTGGCTACCCTCCCACAGACGCTTTGTCAGAATTGGCTACCCTCCCGCAGACATTTCATCAGAATTGGCTACCCTCCCGCAGAAGCTTTGTCAGATTTGGCTACCCGCCCGCAGACGCTTTGTCAGAATTGGCTACCCTCCCGCAGACATTTCATCAGAATTGGCTACCCTCCCGCAGACGCTTTGTCAGATTTGGCTACCCTCCCGCAGACATTTCATCAGAATTGGCTACCCTCCCGCAGACGCTTTGTCAGAATTGGCTACCCTCCCGCAGACGCTTTGTCAGAATTGGCTACCCTCCCGCAGACGCTTTGTCAGAATTGGCTACCCTCCCGCAGACATTTCATCAGAATTGGCTACCCTCCCGCAGAAGCTTTGTCAGATTTGGCTACCCGCCCGCAGACGCTTTGTCAGAATTGGCTACCCTCCCGCAGACATTTCATCAGAATTGGCTACCCTCCCGCAGACATTTCATCAGAATTGGCTACCCTCCCGCAGACGCTTTGTCAGAATTGGCTACCCTCCCGCAGACGCTTTGTCAGAATTGGCTACCCTCCCACAGACATTTCATCAGAATTGGCTACCCTCCCGCAGACATTTCATCAGAATTGGCTACCCTCCCGCAGACATTTCATCAGAATTGGCTACCCTCCCGCAGACGCTTTGTCAGAATTGGCTACCCTCCCGCAGACGCTTTGTCAGAATTGGCTACCCTCCCGCAGACGCTTTGTCAGATTTGGCTATCCTCCCACAGACATTTCATCAGAATTGGCTACCCTCCCGCAGACATTTCATCAGAATTGGCTACCCTCCCGCAGACGCTTTGTCAGAATTGGCTACCCTCCCGCAGACGCTTTGTCAGAATTGGCTACCCTCCCGCAGACGCTTTGTCAGAATTGGCTACCCTCCCGCAGACGCTTTGTCAGAATTGGCTACCCTCCCGCAGACGCTTTGTCAGAATTGGCTACCCTCCCGCAGACGCTTTGTCAGATTTGGCTACCCGCCCGCAGACGCTTTGTCAGAATTGGCTACCCTCCCGCAGACGCTTTGTCAGAATTGGCTACCCTCCCACAGACATTTCATCAGAATTGGCTACCCTCCCGCAGACATTTCATCAGAATTGGCTACCCTCCCGCAGACATTTCATCAGAATTGGCTACCCTCCCGCAGACGCTTTGTCAGAATTGGCTACCCTCCCGCAGACGCTTTGTCAGAATTGGCTACCCTCCCGCAGACGCTTTGTCAGATTTGGCTACCCGCCCGCAGACGCTTTGTCAGAATTGGCTACCCTCCCGCAGACGCTTTGTCAGAATTGGCTACCCTCCCGCAGACATTTCATCAGAATTGGCTACCCTCCCGCAGACATTTCATCAGAATTGGCTACCCTCCCGCAGACGCTTTGTCAGAATTGGCTACCCTCCCGCAGACGCTTTGTCAGAATTGGCTACCCTCCCGCAGACGCTTTGTCAGATTTGGCTACCCGCCCGCAGACACTTTGTCAGAATTGGCTACCCTCCCGCAGACGCTTTGTCAGAATTGGCTACCCTCCCACAGACATTTCATCAGAATTGGCTACCCTCCCGCAGACGCTTTGTCAGAATTGGCTACCCTCCCGCAGACGCTTTGTCAGAATTGGCTACCCTCCCGCAGACGCTTTGTCAGAATTGGCTACCCTCCCGCAGACGCTTTGTCAGAATTGGCTACCCTCCCGCAGACGCTTTGTCAGAATTGGCTACCCTCCCGCAGACGCTTTGTCAGAATTGGCTACCCTCCCGCAGACGCTTTGTCAGATTTGGCTACCCGCCCGCAGACGCTTTGTCAGAATTGGCTACCCTCCCGCAGACGCTTTGTCAGAATTGGCTACCCTCCCACAGACATTTCATCAGAATTGGCTACCCTCCCGCAGACAATTCATCAGAATTGGCTACCCTCCCGCAGACATTTCATCAGAATTGGCTACCCTCCCGCGGACGCTTTGTCAGAATTGGCTACCCTCCCGCAGATGCTTTGTCAGATTTGGCTACCCTCCCGCAGACATTTCATCAGAATTGGCTACCCTCCCGCAGACGCTTTGTCAGAATTGGCTACCCTCCCGCAGACATTTCATCAGAATTGGCTACCCTCCCGCAGACATTTCATCAGAATTGGCTACCCTCCCGCAGACATTTCATCAGAATTGGCTACCCTCCCGCAGACGCTTTGTCAGAATTGGCTACCCTCCCGCAGACGCTTTGTCAGAATTGGCTACCCTCCCGCAGACGCTTTGTCAGATTTGGCTACCCGCCCGCAGACGCTTTGTCAGAATTGGCTACCCTCCCGCAGACGCTTTGTCAGAATTGGCTACCCTCCCACAGACATTTCATCAGAATTGGCTACCCTCCCACAGACAATTCATCAGAATTGGCTACCCTCCCGCAGACGCTTTGTCAGAATTGGCTACCCTCCCGCAGACGCTTTGTCAGAATTGGCTACCCTCCCGCAGACGCTTTGTCAGAATTGGCTACCCTCCCGCAGACGCTTTGTCAGATTTGGCTACCCGCCCGCAGACGCTTTGTCAGAATTGGCTACCCTCCCGCAGACGCTTTGTCAGAATTGGCTACCCTCCCACAGACATTTCATCAGAATTGGCTACCCTCCCGCAGACAATTCATCAGAATTGGCTACCCTCCCGCAGACATTTCATCAGAATTGGCTACCCTCCCGCAGACGCTTTGTCAGAATTGGCTACCCTCCCGCAGACGCTTTGTCAGAATTGGCTACCCTCCCGCAGACGCTTTGTCAGATTTGGCTACCCGCCCGCAGACGCTTTGTCAGAATTGGCTACCCTCCCGCAGACGCTTTGTCAGAATTGGCTACCCTCCCGCAGACATTTCATCAGAATTGGCTACCCTCCCGCAGACATTTCATCAGAATTGGCTACCCTCCCGCAGACGCTTTGTCAGAATTGGCTACCCTCCCGCAGACGCTTTGTCAGAATTGGCTACCCTCCCGCAGACGCTTTGTCAGATTTGGCTACCCGCCCGCAGACACTTTGTCAGAATTGGCTACCCTCCCGCAGACGCTTTGTCAGAATTGGCTACCCTCCCGCAGACATTTCATCAGAATTGGCTACCCTCCCGCAGACGCTTTGTCAGAATTGGCTACCCTCCCGCAGACGCTTTGTCAGAATTGGCTACCCTCCCGCAGACGCTTTGTCAGAATTGGCTACCCTCCCGCAGACGCTTTGTCAGAATTGGCTACCCTCCCGCAGACGCTTTGTCAGAATTGGCTACCCTCCCGCAGACGCTTTGTCAGATTTGGCTACCCTCCCGCAGACGCTTTGTCAGAATTGGCTACCCTCCCACAGACATTTCATCAGAATTGGCTACCCTCCCGCAGACAATTCATCAGAATTGGCTACCCTCCCGCAGACATTTCATCAGAATTGGCTACCCTCCCGCGGACGCTTTGTCAGAATTGGCTACCCTCCCGCAGATGCTTTGTCAGATTTGGCTACTCTCCCGCAGACAATTCATCAGAATTGGCTACCCTCCCGCAGACGCTTTGTCAGAATTGGCTACCCTCCCACAGACATTTCATCAGAATTGGCTACCCTCCCGCAGACATTTCATCAGAATTGGCTACCCTCCCGCAGACATTTCATCAGAATTGGCTACCCTCCCGCAGACGCTTTGTCAGAATTGGCTACCCTCCCGCAGACACTTTGTCAGAATTGGCTACCCTCCCGCAGACGCTTTGTCAGATTTGGCTACCCGCCCGCAGACGCTTTGTCAGAATTGGCTACCCTCCCGCAGACGCTTTGTCAGAATTGGCTACCCTCCCACAGACATTTCATCAGAATTGGCTACCCTCCCACAGACATTTCATCAGAATTGGCTACCCTCCCGCAGACGCTTTGTCAGAAATGGCTACCCTCCCGCAGACGCTTTGTCAGAATTGGCTACCCTCCCGCAGACGCTTTGTCAGAATTGGCTACCCTCCCGCAGACGCTTTGTCAGAATTGGCTACCCTCCCGCAGACGCTTTGTCAGAATTGGCTACCCTCCCGCAGACGCTTTGTCAGATTTGGCTACCCTCCCGCAGACGCTTTGTCAGAATTGGCTACCCTCCCGCAGACATTTCATCAGAATTGGCTACCCTCCCGCAGACGCTTTGTCAGATTTGGCTACCCGCCCGCAGACGCTTTGTCAGAATTGGCTACCCTCCCGCAGACATTTCATCAGAATTGGCTACCCTCCCGCAGACGCTTTGTCAGAATTGGCTACCCTCCCGCAGACATTTCATCAGAATTGGCTACCCTCCCGCAGACGCTTTGTCAGAATTGGCTACCCTCCCACAGACATTTCATCAGAATTGGCTACCCTCCCGCAGACATTTCATCAGAATTGGCTACCCTCCCGCAGACGCTTTGTCAGAATTGGCTACCCTCCCGCAGACGCTTTGTCAGAATTGGCTACCCTCCCGCAGACGCTTTGTCAGATTTGGCTACCCGCCCGCAGACGCTTTGTCAGATTTGGCTACCCGCCCGCAGACGCTTTGTCAGAATTGGCTACCCTCCCGCAGACATTTCATCAGAATTGGCTACCCTCCCGCAGACGCTTTGTCAGAATTGGCTACCCTCCCGCAGACATTTCATCAGAATTGGCTACCCTCCCGCAGACATTTCATCAGAATTGGCTACCCTCCCGCAGACACTTCATCAGAATTGGCTACCCTCCCGCAGACGCTTTGTCAGAATTGGCTACCCTCCCGCAGACATTTCATCAGAATTGGCTACCCTCCCGCAGACGCTTTGTCAGAATTGGCTACCCTCCCGCAGATGCTTTGTCAGATTTGGCTACCCTCCCGCAGACGCTTTGTCAGAATTGGCTACCCTCCCGCAGACATTTCATCAGAATTGGCTACCCTCCCGCAGACATTTCATCAGAATTGGCTACCCTCCCGCAGACATTTCATCAGAATTGGCTACCCTCCCGCAGACGCTTTGTCAGAATTGGCTACCCTCCCGCAGACGCTTTGTCAGAATTGGCTACCCTCCCGCAGACGCTTTATCAGAATTGGCTACCCTCCCGCAGACGCTTTGTCAGAATTGGCTACCCTCCCGCAGACGCTTTGTCAGAATTGGCTACCCTCCCGCAGACATTTCATCAGAATTGGCTACCCTCCCGCAGACGCTTTGTCAGAATTGGCTACCCTCCCGCAGACGCTTTGTCAGAATTGGCTACCCTCCCGCAGACACTTCATCAGAATTGGCTACCCTCCCGCAGACGCTTTGTCAGAATTGGCTACCCTCCCGCAGACATTTCATCAGAATTGGCTACCCTCCCGCAGACGCTTTGTCAGAATTGGCTACCCTCCCGCAGACGCTTTGTCAGAATTGGCTACCCTCCCGCAGACGCTTTGTCAGAATTGGCTACCCTCCCGCAGACATTTCATCAGAATTGGCTACCCTCCCGCAGACGCTTTGTCAGAATTGGCTACCCTCCCGCAGACGCTTTGTCAGAATTGGCTACCCTCCCGCAGACATTTCATCAGAATTGGCTACCCTCCCGCAGACGCTTTGTCAGAATTGGCTACCCTCCCGCAGACATTTCATCAGAATTGGCTACCCTCCCGCAGACATTTCATCAGAATTGGCTACCCTCCCGCAGACATTTCATCAGAATTGGCTACCCTCCCGCAGACGCTTTGTCAGAATTGGCTACCCTCCCGCAGACGCTTTGTCAGAATTGGCTACCCTCCCGCAGACGCTTTGTCAGATTTGGCTACCCGCCCGCAGACGCTTTGTCAGAATTGGCTACCCTCCCGCAGACGCTTTGTCAGAATTGGCTACCCTCCCGCAGACATTTCATCAGAATTGGCTACCCTCCCGCAGACACTTCATCAGAATTGGCTACCCTCCCGCAGACGCTTTGTCAGAATTGGCTACCCTCCCGCAGACGCTTTGTCAGAATTGGCTACCCTCCCGCAGATGCTTTGTCAGATTTGGCTACCCTCCCGCAGACGCTTTGTCAGAATTGGCTACCCTCCCGCAGACATTTCATCAGAATTGGCTACCCTCCCGCAGACATTTCATCAGAATTGGCTACCCTCCCGCAGACATTTCATCAGAATTGGCTACCCTCCCGCAGACGCTTTGTCAGAATTGGCTACCCTCCCGCAGACATTTCATCAGAATTGGCTACCCTCCCGCAGACATTTCATCAGAATTGGCTACCCTCCCGCAGACGCTTTGTCAGAATTGGCTACCCTCCCGCAGACATTTCATCAGAATTGGCTACCCTCCCACAGACGCTTTGTCAGAATTGGCTACCCTCCCGCAGACATTTCATCAGAATTGGCTACCCTCCCGCAGACATTTCATCAGAATTGGCTACCCTCCCGCAGACATTTCATCAGAATTGGCTACCCTCCCGCAGACGCTTTGTCAGAATTGGCTACCCTCCCGCAGACGCTTTGTCAGAATTGGCTACCCTCCCGCAGACGCTTTGTCAGAATTGGCTACCCTCCCGCAGACGCTTTGTCAGAATTGGCTACCCGCCCGCAGACGCTTTGTCAGAATTGGCTACCCTCCCGCAGACGCTTTGTCAGAATTGGCTACCCTCCCGCAGACATTTCATCAGAATTGGCTACCCTCCCGCAGACATTTCATCAGAATTGGCTACCCTCCCGCAGACGCTTTGTCAGAATTGGCTACCCTCCCGCAGACGCTTTGTCAGAATTGGCTACCCTCCCGCAGACGCTTTGTCAGATTTGGCTACCCTCCCGCAGACGCTTTGTCAGAATTGGCTACCCTCCCGCAGACATTTCATCAGAATTGGCTACCCTCCCGCAGACGCTTTGTCAGAATTGGCTACCCTCCCGCAGACATTTCATCAGAATTGGCTACCCTCCCGCAGACATTTCATCAGAATTGGCTACCCTCCCGCAGACATTTCATCAGAATTGGCTACCCTCCCGCAGACGCTTTGTCAGAATTGGCTACCCTCCCGCAGATGCTTTGTCAGAATTGGCTACCCTCCCGCAGACGCTTTGTCAGAATTGGCTACCCTCCCGCAGACATTTCATCAGAATTGGCTACCCTCCCGCAGACGCTTTGTCAGAATTGGCTACCCTCCCCAGACCTTTTCAGATTTGCTACCCTCCCGCAGACGCTTTGTCAGAATTGGCTACCCTCCCGCAGACATTTCATCAGAATTGGCTACCCTCCCGCAGACATTTCATCAGAATTGGCTACCCTCCCGCAGACGCTTTGTCAGAATTGGCTACCCTCCCGCAGACGCTTTGTCAGAATTGGCTACCCTCCCGCAGACGCTTTGTCAGAATTGGCTACCCTCCCGCAGACATTTCATCAGAATTGGCTACCCTCCCGCAGACGCTTTGTCAGAATTGGCTACCCTCCCGCAGACATTTCATCAGAATTGGCTACCCTCCCGCAGACGCTTTGTCAGAATTGGCTACCCTCCCCAGACATTTCACCAGAATGGCTACCCTCCCCAGACATTTCATCAGAATTGGCTACCCTCCCGCAGACATTTCATCAGAATTGGCTACCCTCCCGCAGACGCTTTGTCAGAATTGGCTACCCTCCCGCAGACGCTTTGTCAGAATTGGCTACCCTCCCGCAGACGCTTTGTCAGAATTGGCTACCCTCCCGCAGACGCTTTGTCAGATTTGGCTACCCTCCCGCAGACGCTTTGTCAGAATTGGCTACCCTCCCGCAGACGCTTTGTCAGAATTGGCTACCCTCCCGCAGACATTTCATCAGAATTGGCTACCCTCCCGCAGACGCTTTTCAGAATCCCCCCAACTTCTCAAATTGCTACCCTCCCCAACGCTTTGTCAGAATTGGCTACCCTCCCCAGACGCTTTGTCAGAATTGGCTACCCTCCCCAGACGCTTTGTCAGAATTGGCTACCCTCCCGCAGACGCTTTGTCAGAATTGGCTACCCTCCCGCAGAAGCTTTGTCAGATTTGGCTACCCGCCCGCAGACGCTTTGTCAGAATTGGCTACCCTCCCGCAGACATTTCATCAGAATTGGCTACCCTCCCGCAGACGCTTTGTCAGAATTGGCTACCCTCCCACAGACATTTCATCAGAATTGGCTACCCTCCCGCAGACATTTCATCAGAATTGGCTACCCTCCCGCAGACATTTCATCAGAATTGGCTACCCTCCCGCAGACGCTTTGTCAGAATTGGCTACCCTCCCGCAGATGCTTTGTCAGAATTGGCTACCCTCCCCAGACACTTCTCAGAATTGGCTACCCTCCCGCAGACGCTTTGTCAGAATTGGCTACCCTCCCGCAGACATTTCATCAGAATTGGCTACCCTCCCGCAGACGCTTTGTCAGAATTGGCTACCCTCCCGCAGACGCTTTGTCAGAATTGGCTACCCTCCCGCAGACATTTCATCAGAATTGGCTACCCTCCCGCAGACATTTCATCAGAATTGGCTACCCTCCCGCAGACGCTTTGTCAGAATTGGCTACCCTCCCGCAGACGCTTTGTCAGAATTGGCTACCCTCCCGCAGACGCTTTGTCAGAATTGGCTACCCGCCCGCAGACGCTTTGTCAGAATTGGCTACCCTCCCGCAGACGCTTTGTCAGAATTGGCTACCCTCCCGCAGACATTTCATCAGAATTGGCTACCCTCCCGCAGACGCTTTGTCAGAATTGGCTACCCTCCCGCAGACATTTCATCAGAATTGGCTACCCTCCCGCAGACGCTTTGTCAGAATTGGCTACCCTCCCGCAGACGCTTTGTCAGAATTGGCTACCCTCCCGCAGACGCTTTGTCAGAATTGGCTACCCTCCCGCAGACATTTCATCAGAATTGGCTACCCTCCCGCAGACATTTCATCAGAATTGGCTACCCTCCCGCAGACGCTTTGTCAGAATTGGCTACCCTCCCGCAGACGCTTTGTCAGAATTGGCTACCCTCCCGCAGACGCTTTTCAGAATGGCACCCCCCCACCCCCCCCCCAACATTCATCGATTGCTCCCTCCCCAGACGCTTTGTCAGAATTGGCTACCCTCCCCAGACGCTTTGTCAGAATTGCTACCCTCCCCAGACGCTTTGTCAGAATTGGCTACCCTCCCGCAGACGCTTTGTCAGAATTGGCTACCCTCCCGCAGACGCTTTGTCAGAATTGGCTACCCTCCCGCAGACGCTTTGTCAGAATTGGCTACCCTCCCGCAGACATTTCATCAGAATTGGCTACCCTCCCGCAGACGCTTTGTCAGATTTGGCTACCCGCCCGCAGACGCTTTGTCAGAATTGGCTACCCTCCCGCAGACATTTCATCAGAATTGGCTACCCTCCCGCAGACGCTTTGTCAGAATTGGCTACCCTCCCACAGACATTTCATCAGAATTGGCTACCCTCCCGCAGACATTTCATCAGAATTGGCTACCCTCCCGCAGACATTTCATCAGAATTGGCTACCCTCCCGCAGACGCTTTGTCAGAATTGGCTACCCTCCCGCAGACGCTTTGTCAGATTTGGCTACCCTCCCGCAACATTTCATCAGAATTGGCTACCCTCCCGCAGACGCTTTGTCAGATTTGGCTACCCTCCCGCAGACATTTCATCAGAATTGGCTACCCTCCCGCAGACGCTTTGTCAGAATTGGCTACCCTCCCGCAGACGCTTTGTCAGAATTGGCTACCCTCCCGCAGACGCTTTGTCAGAATTGGCTACCCTCCCCAGACACTTTATCAGAATTGGCTACCCTCCCGCAGACGCTTTGTCAGAATTGGCTACCCTCCCGCAGACGCTTTGTCAGAATGGCTACCCTCCCCAACATCTCAGAATTGGCTACCCTCCCGCAGACGCTTTGTCAGAATTGGCTACCCTCCCGCAGACATTTCATCAGAATTGGCTACCCTCCCGCAGACATTTCATCAGAATTGGCTACCCTCCCGCAGACACTTCATCAGAATTGGCTACCCTCCCGCAGACGCTTTGTCAGAATTGGCTACCCTCCCGCAGACGCTTTGTCAGAATTGGCTACCCTCCCGCAGACGCTTTGTCAGAATTGGCTACCCTCCCGCAGACACTTCATCAGAATTGGCTACCCTCCCGCAGACATTTCATCAGAATTGGCTACCCTCCCGCAGACGCTTTGTCAGAATTGGCTACCCTCCCGCAGACCTTTGTCAGAATTGGCTACCCCCCCAACATTCATCAAATTGCTACCCTCCCGCAGACGCTTTGTCAGAATTGGCTACCCTCCCGCAGACATTTCATCAGAATTGGCTACCCTCCCGCAGACGCTTTGTCAGAATTGGCTACCCTCCCGCAGACGCTTTGTCAGAATTGGCTACCCTCCCGCAGACATTTCATCAGAATTGGCTACCCTCCCGCAGACATTTCATCAGAATTGGCTACCCTCCCGCAGACGCTTTGTCAGAATTGGCTACCCTCCCGCAGACGCTTTGTCAGAATTGGCTACCCTCCCGCAGACGCTTTGTCAGAATTGGCTACCCTCCCGCAGACGCTTTGTCAGAATTGGCTACCCTCCCGCAGACGCTTTGTCAGAATTGGCTACCCTCCCGCAGACATTTCATCAGAATTGGCTACCCTCCCGCAGACGCTTTGTCAGAATTGGCTACCCTCCCGCAGACATTTCATCAGAATTGGCTACCCTCCCGCAGACGCTTTGTCAGAATTGGCTACCCTCCCGCAGACGCTTTGTCAGAATTGGCTACCCTCCCGCAGACGCTTTGTCAGAATTGGCTACCCTCCCGCAGACATTTCATCAGAATTGGCTACCCTCCCGCAGACATTTCATCAGAATTGGCTACCCTCCCGCAGACGCTTTGTCAGAATTGGCTACCCTCCCGCAGACGCTTTGTCAGAATTGGCTACCCTCCCGCAGACGCTTTGTCAGATTTGGCTACCCGCCCGCAGACGCTTTGTCAGAATTGGCTACCCTCCCGCAGACATTTCATCAGAATTGGCTACCCTCCCGCAGACGCTTTGTCAGAATTGGCTACCCTCCCGCAGACGCTTTGTCAGAATTGGCTACCCTCCCGCAGACGCTTTGTCAGAATTGGCTACCCTCCCGCAGACGCTTTGTCAGAATTGGCTACCCTCCCGCAGACGCTTTGTCAGAATTGGCTACCCTCCCGCAGACGCTTTGTCAGAATTGGCTACCCTCCCGCAGACATTTCATCAGAATTGGCTACCCTCCCGCAGACGCTTTGTCAGATTTGGCTACCCGCCCGCAGACGCTTTGTCAGAATTGGCTACCCTCCCGCAGACATTTCATCAGAATTGGCTACCCTCCCGCAGACGCTTTGTCAGAATTGGCTACCCTCCCGCAGACATTTCATCAGAATTGGCTACCCTCCCGCAGACATTTCATCAGAATTGGCTACCCTCCCGCAGACATTTCATCAGAATTGGCTACCCTCCCGCAGACGCTTTGTCAGAATTGGCTACCCTCCCGCAGACGCTTTGTCAGAATTGGCTACCCTCCCGCAGACATTTCATCAGAATTGGCTACCCTCCCGCAGACGCTTTGTCAGAATTGGCTACCCTCCCGCAGACATTTCATCAGAATTGGCTACCCTCCCGCAGACGCTTTGTCAGAATTGGCTACCCTCCCGCAGACGCTTTGTCAGAATTGGCTACCCTCCCGCAGACGCTTTGTCAGAATTGGCTACCCTCCCGCAGACATTTCATCAGAATTGGCTACCCTCCCGCAGACATTTCATCAGAATTGGCTACCCTCCCGCAGACGCTTTGTCAGAATTGGCTACCCTCCCGCAGACGCTTTGTCAGAATTGGCTACCCTCCCGCAGACGCTTTGTCAGAATTGGCTACCCTCCCGCAGACGCTTTGTCAGAATTGGCTACCCTCCCGCAGACGCTTTGTCAGAATTGGCTACCCTCCCGCAGACATTTCATCAGAATTGGCTACCCTCCCGCAGACGCTTTGTCAGAATTGGCTACCCTCCCGCAGACATTTCATCAGAATTGGCTACCCTCCCGCAGACATTTCATCAGAATTGGCTACCCTCCCGCAGACACTTCATCAGAATTGGCTACCCTCCCGCAGACGCTTTGTCAGAATTGGCTACCCTCCCGCAGACATTTCATCAGAATTGGCTACCCTCCCGCAGACGCTTTGTCAGAATTGGCTACCCTCCCGCAGACGCTTTGTCAGAATTGGCTACCCTCCCGCAGACGCTTTGTCAGAATTGGCTACCCTCCCGCAGACATTTCATCAGAATTGGCTACCCTCCCGCAGACATTTCATCAGAATTGGCTACCCTCCCGCAGACATTTCATCAGAATTGGCTACCCTCCCGCAGACGCTTTGTCAGAATTGGCTACCCTCCCGCAGACGCTTTGTCAGAATTGGCTACCCTCCCGCAGACGCTTTGTCAGAATTGGCTACCCTCCCGCAGACGCTTTGTCAGAATTGGCTACCCTCCCGCAGACGCTTTGTCAGAATTGGCTACCCTCCCGCAGACATTTCATCAGAATTGGCTACCCTCCCGCAGACATTTCATCAGAATTGGCTACCCTCCCGCAGACGCTTTGTCAGAATTGGCTACCCTCCCGCAGACGCTTTGTCAGAATTGGCTACCCTCCCGCAGACGCTTTGTCAGAATTGGCTACCCTCCCGCAGACGCTTTGTCAGAATTGGCTACCCTCCCGCAGACGCTTTGTCAGAATTGGCTACCCTCCCGCAGACATTTCATCAGAATTGGCTACCCTCCCGCAGACATTTCATCAGAATTGGCTACCCTCCCGCAGACGCTTTGTCAGAATTGGCTACCCTCCCGCAGACGCTTTGTCAGAATTGGCTACCCTCCCGCAGACGCTTTGTCAGAATTGGCTACCCTCCCGCAGACGCTTTGTCAGAATTGGCTACCCTCCCGCAGACGCTTTGTCAGAATTGGCTACCCTCCCGCAGACGCTTTGTCAGAATTGGCTACCCTCCCGCAGACATTTCATCAGAATTGGCTACCCTCCCGCAGACATTTCATCAGAATTGGCTACCCTCCCGCAGACGCTTTGTCAGAATTGGCTACCCTCCCGCAGACATTTCATCAGAATTGGCTACCCTCCCGCAGACGCTTTGTCAGAATTGGCTACCCTCCCGCAGACGCTTTGTCAGAATTGGCTACCCTCCCGCAGACGCTTTGTCAGAATTGGCTACCCTCCCGCAGACGCTTTATCAGAATTGGCTACCCTCCCGCAGACATTTCATCAGAATTGGCTACCCTCCCGCAGACGCTTTGTCAGAATTGGCTACCCTCCCGCAGACATTTCATCAGAATTGGCTACCCTCCCGCAGACATTTCATCAGAATTGGCTACCCTCCCGCAGACATTTCATCAGAATTGGCTACCCTCCCGCAGACGCTTTGTCAGAATTGGCTACCCTCCCGCAGACGCTTTGATCAGAATTGGCTACCCTCCCGCAGACATTTCATCAGAATTGGCTACCCTCCCGCAGACGCTTTGTCAGAATTGGCTACCCTCCCGCAGACATTTCATCAGAATTGGCTACCCTCCCGCAGACGCTTTGTCAGAATTGGCTACCCTCCCGCAGACGCTTTGTCAGAATTGGCTACCCTCCCGCAGACGCTTTGTCAGAATTGGCTACCCTCCCGCAGACATTTCATCAGAATTGGCTACCCTCCCGCAGACGCTTTGTCAGAATTGGCTACCCTCCCGCAGACGCTTTGTCAGAATTGGCTACCCTCCCGCAGACATTTCATCAGAATTGGCTACCCTCCCGCAGACGCTTTGTCAGAATTGGCTACCCTCCCGCAGACATTTCATCAGAATTGGCTACCCTCCCGCAGACATTTCATCAGAATTGGCTACCCTCCCGCAGACATTTCATCAGAATTGGCTACCCTCCCGCAGACGCTTTGTCAGAATTGGCTACCCTCCCGCAGACGCTTTGTCAGAATTGGCTACCCTCCCGCAGACGCTTTGTCAGAATTGGCTACCCTCCCGCAGACGCTTTGTCAGAATTGGCTACCCTCCCGCAGACGCTTTGTCAGAATTGGCTACCCTCCCGCAGACATTTCATCAGAATTGGCTACCCTCCCGCAGACGCTTTGTCAGAATTGGCTACCCTCCCGCAGACGCTTTGTCAGAATTGGCTACCCTCCCGCAGACGCTTTGTCAGAATTGGCTACCCTCCCGCAGACGCTTTGTCAGAATTGGCTACCCTCCCGCAGACGCTTTGTCAGAATTGGCTACCCTCCCGCAGACATTTCATCAGAATTGGCTACCCTCCCGCAGACATTTCATCAGAATTGGCTACCCTCCCGCAGACATTTCATCAGAATTGGCTACCCTCCCGCAGACGCTTTGTCAGAATTGGCTACCCTCCCGCAGACATTTCATCAGAATTGGCTACCCTCCCGCAGACATTTCATCAGAATTGGCTACCCTCCCGCAGACGCTTTGTCAGAATTGGCTACCCTCCCGCAGACATTTCATCAGAATTGGCTACCCTCCCGCAGACGCTTTGTCAGAATTGGCTACCCTCCCGCAGACGCTTTGTCAGAATTGGCTACCCTCCCGCAGACATTTCATCAGAATTGGCTACCCTCCCGCAGACATTTCATCAGAATTGGCTACCCTCCCGCAGACGCTTTGTCAGAATTGGCTACCCTCCCGCAGACGCTTTGTCAGAATTGGCTACCCTCCCGCAGACGCTTTGTCAGAATTGGCTACCCTCCCGCAGACGCTTTGTCAGAATTGGCTACCCTCCCGCAGACGCTTTGTCAGAATTGGCTACCCTCCCGCAGACGCTTTGTCAGAATTGGCTACCCTCCCGCAGACATTTTATCAGAATTGGCTACCCTCCCGCAGACATTTCATCAGAATTGGCTACCCTCCCGCAGACGCTTTGTCAGAATTGGCTACCCTCCCGCAGACGCTTTGTCAGAATTGGCTACCCTCCCGCAGACGCTTTGTCAGAATTGGCTACCCTCCCGCAGACGCTTTGTCAGAATTGGCTACCCTCCCGCAGACATTTCATCAGAATTGGCTACCCTCCCGCAGACGCTTTGTCAGAATTGGCTACCCTCCCGCAGACATTTCATCAGAATTGGCTACCCTCCCGCAGACATTTCATCAGAATTGGCTACCCTCCCGCAGACATTTGTCAGAATTGGCTACCCTCCCGCAGACGCTTTGTCAGAATTGGCTACCCTCCCGCAGACGCTTTGTCAGAATTGGCTACCCTCCCGCAGACGCTTTGTCAGAATTGGCTACCCTCCCGCAGACATTTCATCAGAATTGGCTACCCTCCCGCAGACGCTTTGTCAGAATTGGCTACCCTCCCGCAGATGCTTTGTCAGAATTGGCTACCCTCCCGCAGACGCTTTGTCAGAATTGGCTACCCTCCCGCAGACATTTCATCAGAATTGGCTACCCTCCCGCAGACATTTCATCAGAATTGGCTACCCTCCCGCAGACGCTTTGTCAGAATTGGCTACCCTCCCGCAGACGCTTTGTCAGAATTGGCTACCCTCCCGCAGACGCTTTGTCAGAATTGGCTACCCTCCCGCAGACATTTCATCAGAATTGGCTACCCTCCCGCAGACGCTTTGTCAGAATTGGCTACCCTCCCGCAGACATTTCATCAGAATTGGCTACCCTCCCGCAGACGCTTTGTCAGAATTGGCTACCCTCCCGCAGACATTTCATCAGAATTGGCTACCCTCCCGCAGACACTTTTCAGAATTGGCTACCCTCCCGCAACATTTCTCAGAATTCACCCTCCCGCAGACGCTTTGTCAGAATTGGCTACCCTCCCCAGACGCTTTGTCAGAATTGGCTACCCTCCCGCAGACGCTTTGTCAGAATTGGCTACCCTCCCGCAGACGCTTTGTCAGAATTGGCTACCCTCCCGCAGACGCTTTGTCAGAATTGGCTACCCTCCCGCAGACGCTTTGTCAGAATTGGCTACCCTCCCGCAGACATTTCATCAGAATTGGCTACCCTCCCGCAGACGCTTTGTCAGAATTGGCTACCCTCCCGCAGACGCTTTGTCAGAATTGGCTACCCTCCCGCAGACGCTTTGTCAGAATTGGCTACCCTCCCGCAGACGCTTTGTCAGAATTGGCTACCCTCCCGCAGACGCTTTGTCAGAATTGGCTACCCTCCCGCAGACGCTTTGTCAGAATTGGCTACCCTCCCGCAGACGCTTTGTCAGAATTGGCTACCCTCCCGCAGACGCTTTGTCAGAATTGGCTACCCTCCCGCAGACATTTCATCAGAATTGGCTACCCTCCCGCAGACGCTTTGTCAGAATTGGCTACCCTCCCGCAGACATTTCATCAGAATTGGCTACCCTCCCGCAGACGCTTTGTCAGAATTGGCTACCCTCCCGCAGACATTTCATCAGAATTGGCTACCCTCCCGCAGACGCTTTGTCAGAATTGGCTACCCTCCCGCAGACGCTTTGTCAGAATTGGCTACCCTCCCGCAGACATTTCATCAGAATTGGCTACCCTCCCGCAGACGCTTTGTCAGAATTGGCTACCCTCCCGCAGACACTTTGTCAGAATTGGCTACCCTCCCGCAGACGCTTTGTCAGAATTGGCTACCCTCCCGCAGACGCTTTGTCAGAATTGGCTACCCTCCCGCAGACATTTCATCAGAATTGGCTACCCTCCCGCAGACATTTCATCAGAATTGGCTACCCTCCCGCAGACGCTTTGTCAGAATTGGCTACCCTCCCGCAGACGCTTTGTCAGAATTGGCTACCCTCCCGCAGACGCTTTGTCAGAATTGGCTACCCTCCCGCAGACGCTTTGTCAGAATTGGCTACCCTCCCGCAGACGCTTTGTCAGAATTGGCTACCCTCCCGCAGACATTTCATCAGAATTGGCTACCCTCCCGCAGACGCTTTGTCAGAATTGGCTACCCTCCCGCAGACATTTCATCAGAATTGGCTACCCTCCCGCAGACGCTTTGTCAGAATTGGCTACCCTCCCGCAGACGCTTTGTCAGAATTGGCTACCCTCCCGCAGACGCTTTGTCAGAATTGGCTACCCTCCCGCAGACATTTCATCAGAATTGGCTACCCTCCCGCAGACATTTCATCAGAATTGGCTACCCTCCCGCAGACGCTTTGTCAGAATTGGCTACCCTCCCGCAGACCTTTATCAGAATTGGCTACCCTCCCGCAGACGCTTTGTCAGAATTGGCTACCCTCCCGCAGACGCTTTGTCAGAATTGGCTACCCTCCCGCAGACATTTCATCAGAATTGGCTACCCTCCCGCAGACGCTTTGTCAGAATTGGCTACCCTCCCGCAGACGCTTTGTCAGAATTGGCTACCCTCCCGCAGACGCTTTGTCAGAATTGGCTACCCTCCCGCAGACGCTTTGTCAGAATTGGCTACCCTCCCGCAGACGCTTTGTCAGAATTGGCTACCCTCCCGCAGACGCTTTGTCAGAATTGGCTACCCTCCCGCAGACATTTCATCAGAATTGGCTACCCTCCCGCAGACGCTTTGTCAGAATTGGCTACCCTCCCGCAGACGCTTTGTCAGAATTGGCTACCCTCCCGCAGACATTTCATCAGAATTGGCTACCCTCCCGCAGACGCTTTGTCAGAATTGGCTACCCTCCCGCAGACATTTCATCAGAATTGGCTACCCTCCCGCAGACATTTCATCAGAATTGGCTACCCTCCCGCAGACACTTTGTCAGAATTGGCTACCCTCCCGCAGACGCTTTGTCAGAATTGGCTACCCTCCCGCAGACGCTTTGTCAGAATTGGCTACCCTCCCGCAGACATTTCATCAGAATTGGCTACCCTCCCGCAGACGCTTTGTCAGAATTGGCTACCCTCCCGCAGACATTTCATCAGAATTGGCTACCCTCCCGCAGACGCTTTGTCAGAATTGGCTACCCTCCCGCAGACGCTTTGTCAGAATTGGCTACCCTCCCGCAGACGCTTTGTCAGAATTGGCTACCCTCCCGCAGACATTTTATCAGAATTGGCTACCCTCCCGCAGACGCTTTGTCAGAATTGGCTACCCTCCCGCAGACGCTTTGTCAGAATTGGCTACCCTCCCGCAGACATTTCATCAGAATTGGCTACCCTCCCGCAGACGCTTTGTCAGAATTGGCTACCCTCCCGCAGACATTTCATCAGAATTGGCTACCCTCCCGCAGACATTTCATCAGAATTGGCTACCCTCCCGCAGACATTTCATCAGAATTGGCTACCCTCCCGCAGACGCTTTGTCAGAATTGGCTACCCTCCCGCAGACGCTTTGTCAGAATTGGCTACCCTCCCGCAGACGCTTTGTCAGAATTGGCTACCCTCCCGCAGACATTTCATCAGAATTGGCTACCCTCCCGCAGACATTTCATCAGAATTGGCTACCCTCCCGCAGACGCTTTGTCAGAATTGGCTACCCTCCCGCAGACGCTTTGTCAGAATTGGCTACCCTCCCGCAGACATTTCATCAGAATTGGCTACCCTCCCGCAGACGCTTTGTCAGAATTGGCTACCCTCCCGCAGACACTTCATCAGAATTGGCTACCCTCCCGCAGACGCTTTGTCAGAATTGGCTACCCTCCCGCAGACGCTTTGTCAGAATTGGCTACCCTCCCGCAGACATTTCATCAGAATTGGCTACCCTCCCGCAGACATTTCATCAGAATTGGCTACCCTCCCGCAGACGCTTTGTCAGAATTGGCTACCCTCCCGCAGACGCTTTGTCAGAATTGGCTACCCTCCCGCAGACGCTTTGTCAGAATTGGCTACCCTCCCGCAGACGCTTTGTCAGAATTGGCTACCCTCCCGCAGACGCTTTGTCAGAATTGGCTACCCTCCCGCAGACATTTCATCAGAATTGGCTACCCTCCCGCAGACGCTTTGTCAGAATTGGCTACCCTCCCGCAGACATTTCATCAGAATTGGCTACCCTCCCGCAGACGCTTTGTCAGAATTGGCTACCCTCCCGCAGACGCTTTGTCAGAATTGGCTACCCTCCCGCAGACGCTTTGTCAGAATTGGCTACCCTCCCGCAGACGCTTTGTCAGAATTGGCTACCCTCCCGCAGACATTTCATCAGAATTGGCTACCCTCCCGCAGACGCTTTGTCAGAATTGGCTACCCTCCCGCAGACGCTTTGTCAGAATTGGCTACCCTCCCGCAGACGCTTTGTCAGAATTGGCTACCCTCCCGCAGACGCTTTGTCAGAATTGGCTACCCTCCCGCAGACATTTCATCAGAATTGGCTACCCTCCCGCAGACGCTTTGTCAGAATTGGCTACCCTCCCGCAGACGCTTTGTCAGAATTGGCTACCCTCCCGCAGACGCTTTGTCAGAATTGGCTACCCTCCCGCAGACGCTTTGTCAGAATTGGCTACCCTCCCGCAGACGCTTTGTCAGAATTGGCTACCCTCCCGCAGACGCTTTGTCAGAATTGGCTACCCTCCCGCAGACATTTCATCAGAATTGGCTACCCTCCCGCAGACGCTTTGTCAGATTTGGCTACCCTCCCGCAGACGCTTTGTCAGAATTGGCTACCCTCCCGCAGACATTTCATCAGAATTGGCTACCCTCCCGCAGACGCTTTGTCAGAATTGGCTACCCTCCCGCAGACACTTTCATCAGAATTGGCTACCCTCCCGCAGACATTTCATCAGAATTGGCTACCCTCCCGCAGACGCTTTGTCAGAATTGGCTACCCTCCCGCAGACGCTTTGTCAGAATTGGCTACCCTCCCCAGACCTTTTCAGTTCCCCCCCCCCCCCCCCAGAATCTACCCTCCCCAACATTTCATCAGAATTGGCTACCCTCCCGCAGACGCTTTGTCAGAATTGGCTACCCTCCCCAGACGCTTTGTCAGAATTGGCTACCCTCCCGCAGACGCTTTGTCAGAATTGGCTACCCTCCCGCAGACATTTCATCAGAATTGGCTACCCTCCCGCAGACGCTTTGTCAGAATTGGCTACCCTCCCGCAGACGCTTTGTCAGAATTGGCTACCCTCCCGCAGACATTTCATCAGAATTGGCTACCCTCCCGCAGACGCTTTGTCAGAATTGGCTACCCTCCCGCAGACACTTTCATCAGAATTGGCTACCCTCCCGCAGACATTTCATCAGAATTGGCTACCCTCCCGCAGACGCTTTGTCAGAATTGGCTACCCTCCCGCAGACGCTTTGTCAGAATTGGCTACCCTCCCGCAGACGCTTTGTCAGAATTGGCTACCCTCCCGCAGACCTTTGTCAGAATTGGCTACCCTCCCGCAGACGCTTTTCAGAATTGGCTACCCTCCCGCAGACGCTTCATCAGAATTGGCTACCCTCCCGCAGACGCTTTGTCAGAATTGGCTACCCTCCCGCAGACATTTCATCAGAATTGGCTACCCTCCCGCAGACGCTTTGTCAGAATTGGCTACCCTCCCGCAGACGCTTTGTCAGAATTGGCTACCCTCCCGCAGACATTTCATCAGAATTGGCTACCCTCCCGCAGACATTTCATCAGAATTGGCTACCCTCCCGCAGACGCTTTGTCAGAATTGGCTACCCTCCCGCAGACGCTTTGTCAGAATTGGCTACCCTCCCGCAGACATTTCATCAGAATTGGCTACCCTCCCGCAGACGCTTTGTCAGAATTGGCTACCCTCCCGCAGACATTTCATCAGAATTGGCTACCCTCCCGCAGACGCTTTGTCAGAATTGGCTACCCTCCCGCAGACGCTTTGTCAGAATTGGCTACCCTCCCGCAGACATTTCTCAGAATTGGCTACCCTCCCGCAGACATTTCATCAGAATTGGCTACCCTCCCGCAGACGCTTTGTCAGAATTGGCTACCCTCCCGCAGACGCTTTGTCAGAATTGGCTACCCTCCCGCAGACGCTTTGTCAGAATTGGCTACCCTCCCGCAGACGCTTTGTCAGAATTGGCTACCCTCCCGCAGACGCTTTGTCAGAATTGGCTACCCTCCCGCAGACATTTCATCAGAATTGGCTACCCTCCCGCAGACGCTTTGTCAGAATTGGCTACCCTCCCGCAGACATTTCATCAGAATTGGCTACCCTCCCGCAGACGCTTTGTCAGAATTGGCTACCCTCCCGCAGACGCTTTGTCAGAATTGGCTACCCTCCCGCAGACGCTTTGTCAGAATTGGCTACCCTCCCGCAGACATTTCATCAGAATTGGCTACCCTCCCGCAGACATTTCATCAGAATTGGCTACCCTCCCGCAGACGCTTTGTCAGAATTGGCTACCCTCCCGCAGACGCTTTGTCAGAATTGGCTACCCTCCCGCAGACGCTTTGTCAGAATTGGCTACCCTCCCGCAGACGCTTTGTCAGAATTGGCTACCCTCCCGCAGACATTTCATCAGAATTGGCTACCCTCCCGCAGACGCTTTGTCAGATTTGGCTACCCTCCCGCAGACGCTTTGTCAGAATTGGCTACCCTCCCGCAGACGCTTTGTCAGAATTGGCTACCCTCCCGCAGACGCTTTGTCAGAATTGGCTACCCTCCCGCAGACGCTTTGTCAGAATTGGCTACCCTCCCGCAGACGCTTTGTCAGAATTGGCTACCCTCCCGCAGACATTTCATCAGAATTGGCTACCCTCCCGCAGACGCTTTGTCAGATTTGGCTACCCTCCCGCAGACGCTTTGTCAGAATTGGCTACCCTCCCGCAGACATTTCATCAGAATTGGCTACCCTCCCGCAGACGCTTTGTCAGAATTGGCTACCCTCCCGCAGACATTTCATCAGAATTGGCTACCCTCCCGCAGACGCTTTGTCAGAATTGGCTACCCTCCCGCAGACATTTCATCAGAATTGGCTACCCTCCCGCAGACGCTTTGTCAGAATTGGCTACCCTCCCGCAGACGCTTTGTCAGAATTGGCTACCCTCCCGCAGACATTTCATCAGAATTGGCTACCCTCCCGCAGACGCTTTGTCAGAATTGGCTACCCTCCCGCAGACATTTCATCAGAATTGGCTACCCTCCCGCAGACGCTTTGTCAGAATTGGCTACCCTCCCGCAGACGCTTTGTCAGAATTGGCTACCCTCCCGCAGACGCTTTGTCAGAATTGGCTACCCTCCCGCAGACATTTTATCAGAATTGGCTACCCTCCCGCAGACGCTTTGTCAGAATTGGCTACCCTCCCGCAGACGCTTTGTCAGAATTGGCTACCCTCCCGCAGACATTTCATCAGAATTGGCTACCCTCCCGCAGACGCTTTGTCAGAATTGGCTACCCTCCCGCAGACATTTCATCAGAATTGGCTACCCTCCCGCAGACATTTCATCAGAATTGGCTACCCTCCCGCAGACATTTCATCAGAATTGGCTACCCTCCCGCAGACGCTTTGTCAGAATTGGCTACCCTCCCGCAGACGCTTTGTCAGAATTGGCTACCCTCCCGCAGACGCTTTGTCAGAATTGGCTACCCTCCCGCAGACGCTTTGTCAGAATTGGCTACCCTCCCGCAGACGCTTTGTCAGAATTGGCTACCCTCCCGCAGACGCTTTGTCAGAATTGGCTACCCTCCCGCAGACGCTTTGTCAGAATTGGCTACCCTCCCGCAGACATTTCATCAGAATTGGCTACCCTCCCGCAGACGCTTTGTCAGAATTGGCTACCCTCCCGCAGACATTTCATCAGAATTGGCTACCCTCCCGCAGACATTTCATCAGAATTGGCTACCCTCCCGCAGACGCTTTGTCAGAATTGGCTACCCTCCCGCAGACGCTTTGTCAGAATTGGCTACCCTCCCGCAGACGCTTTGTCAGAATTGGCTACCCTCCCGCAGACATTTCATCAGAATTGGCTACCCTCCCGCAGACGCTTTGTCAGAATTGGCTACCCTCCCGCAGACGCTTTCTCAGAATTGGCTACCCTCCCGCAGACATTTCATCAGAATTGGCTACCCTCCCGCAGACATTTCATCAGAATTGGCTACCCTCCCGCAGACGCTTTGTCAGAATTGGCTACCCTCCCGCAGACGCTTTGTCAGAATTGGCTACCCTCCCGCAGACGCTTTGTCAGAATTGGCTACCCTCCCGCAGACGCTTTGTCAGAATTGGCTACCCTCCCGCAGACATTTCATCAGAATTGGCTACCCTCCCGCAGACGCTTTGTCAGAATTGGCTACCCTCCCGCAGACATTTCATCAGAATTGGCTACCCTCCCGCAGACGCTTTGTCAGAATTGGCTACCCTCCCGCAGACGCTTTGTCAGAATTGGCTACCCTCCCGCAGACGCTTTGTCAGAATTGGCTACCCTCCCGCAGACATTTCATCAGAATTGGCTACCCTCCCGCAGACGCTTTGTCAGAATTGGCTACCCTCCCGCAGACGCTTTGTCAGAATTGGCTACCCTCCCGCAGACGCTTTGTCAGAATTGGCTACCCTCCCGCAGACGCTTTGTCAGAATTGGCTACCCTCCCGCAGACGCTTTGTCAGAATTGGCTACCCTCCCGCAGACATTTCATCAGAATTGGCTACCCTCCCGCAGACGCTTTGTCAGAATTGGCTACCCTCCCGCAGACGCTTTGTCAGAATTGGCTACCCTCCCGCAGACGTTTCATCAGAATTGGCTACCCTCCCGCAGACGCTTTGTCAGAATTGGCTACCCTCCCGCAGACGCTTTGTCAGAATTGGCTACCCTCCCGCAGACGCTTTGTCAGAATTGGCTACCCTCCCGCAGACATTTCATCAGAATTGGCTACCCTCCCGCAGACGCTTTGTCAGAATTGGCTACCCTCCCGCAGACGCTTTGTCAGAATTGGCTACCCTCCCGCAGACATTTCATCAGAATTGGCTACCCTCCCGCAGACGCTTTGTCAGAATTGGCTACCCTCCCGCAGACATTTCATCAGAATTGGCTACCCTCCCGCAGACATTTCATCAGAATTGGCTACCCTCCCGCAGACGCTTTGTCAGAATTGGCTACCCTCCCGCAGACGCTTTGTCAGAATTGGCTACCCTCCCGCAGACGCTTTGTCAGAATTGGCTACCCTCCCGCAGACGCTTTGTCAGAATTGGCTACCCTCCCGCAGACGCTTTGTCAGAATTGGCTACCCTCCCGCAGACATTTCATCAGAATTGGCTACCCTCCCGCAGACGCTTTGTCAGAATTGGCTACCCTCCCGCAGACGCTTTGTCAGAATTGGCTACCCTCCCGCAGACGCTTTGTCAGAATTGGCTACCCTCCCGCAGACATTTTATCAGAATTGGCTACCCTCCCGCAGACGCTTTGTCAGAATTGGCTACCCTCCCGCAGACGCTTTGTCAGAATTGGCTACCCTCCCGCAGACATTTCATCAGAATTGGCTACCCTCCCGCAGACGCTTTGTCAGAATTGGCTACCCTCCCGCAGACATTTCATCAGAATTGGCTACCCTCCCGCAGACGCTTTGTCAGAATTGGCTACCCTCCCGCAGACATTTCATCAGAATTGGCTACCCTCCCGCAGACGCTTTGTCAGAATTGGCTACCCTCCCGCAGACGCTTTGTCAGAATTGGCTACCCTCCCGCAGACGCTTTGTCAGAATTGGCTACCCTCCCGCAGACGCTTTGTCAGAATTGGCTACCCTCCCGCAGACGCTTTGTCAGAATTGGCTACCCTCCCGCAGACGCTTTGTCAGAATTGGCTACCCTCCCGCAGACGCTTTGTCAGAATTGGCTACCCTCCCGCAGACGCTTTGTCAGAATTGGCTACCCTCCCGCAGACGCTTTGTCAGAATTGGCTACCCTCCCGCAGACATTTTATCAGAATTGGCTACCCTCCCGCAGACGCTTTGTCAGAATTGGCTACCCTCCCGCAGACGCTTTGTCAGAATTGGCTACCCTCCCGCAGACATTTCATCAGAATTGGCTACCCTCCCGCAGACGCTTTGTCAGAATTGGCTACCCTCCCGCAGACATTTCATCAGAATTGGCTACCCTCCCGCAGACATTTCATCAGAATTGGCTACCCTCCCGCAGACGCTTTGTCAGAATTGGCTACCCTCCCGCAGACGCTTTGTCAGAATTGGCTACCCTCCCGCAGACGCTTTGTCAGAATTGGCTACCCTCCCGCAGACGCTTTGTCAGAATTGGCTACCCTCCCGCAGACGCTTTGTCAGAATTGGCTACCCTCCCGCAGACTTTGTCAGAATTGGCTACCCTCCCGCAGACGCTTTGTCAGAATTGGCTACCCTCCCGCAGACATTTCATCAGAATTGGCTACCCTCCCGCAGACGCTTTGTCAGAATTGGCTACCCTCCCGCAGACATTTCATCAGAATTGGCTACCCTCCCGCAGACGCTTTGTCAGAATTGGCTACCCTCCCGCAGACATTTCATCAGAATTGGCTACCCTCCCGCAGACGCTTTGTCAGAATTGGCTACCCTCCCGCAGACGCTTTGTCAGAATTGGCTACCCTCCCGCAGACATTTCATCAGAATTGGCTACCCTCCCGCAGACGCTTTGTCAGAATTGGCTACCCTCCCGCAGACATTTCATCAGAATTGGCTACCCTCCCGCAGACGCTTTGTCAGAATTGGCTACCCTCCCGCAGACGCTTTGTCAGAATTGGCTACCCTCCCGCAGACATTTCATCAGAATTGGCTACCCTCCCGCAGACATTTCATCAGAATTGGCTACCCTCCCGCAGACGCTTTGTCAGAATTGGCTACCCTCCCGCAGACGCTTTGTCAGAATTGGCTACCCTCCCGCAGACGCTTTGTCAGATTTGGCTACCCTCCCGCAGACGCTTTGTCAGAATTGGCTACCCTCCCGCAGACGCTTTGTCAGAATTGGCTACCCTCCCGCAGACATTTCATCAGAATTGGCTACCCTCCCGCAGACGCTTTGTCAGAATTGGCTACCCTCCCGCAGACACTTTATCAGAATTGGCTACCCTCCCGCAGACGCTTTGTCAGAATTGGCTACCCTCCCGCAGACGCTTTGTCAGAATTGGCTACCCTCCCGCAGACGCTTTGTCAGAATTGGCTACCCTCCCGCAGACATTTCATCAGAATTGGCTACCCTCCCGCAGACATTTCATCAGAATTGGCTACCCTCCCGCAGACGCTTTGTCAGAATTGGCTACCCTCCCGCAGACGCTTTGTCAGAATTGGCTACCCTCCCGCAGACGCTTTGTCAGAATTGGCTACCCTCCCGCAGACGCTTTGTCAGAATTGGCTACCCTCCCGCAGACATTTCATCAGAATTGGCTACCCTCCCGCAGACGCTTTGTCAGAATTGGCTACCCTCCCGCAGACGCTTTGTCAGAATTGGCTACCCTCCCGCAGACACTTTGTCAGAATTGGCTACCCTCCCGCAGACGCTTTGTCAGAATTGGCTACCCTCCCGCAGACGCTTTGTCAGAATTGGCTACCCTCCCGCAGACGCTTTGTCAGAATTGGCTACCCTCCCGCAGACATTTCATCAGAATTGGCTACCCTCCCGCAGACGCTTTGTCAGAATTGGCTACCCTCCCGCAGACGCTTTGTCAGAATTGGCTACCCTCCCGCAGACATTTCATCAGAATTGGCTACCCTCCCGCAGACGCTTTGTCAGAATTGGCTACCCTCCCGCAGACATTTCATCAGAATTGGCTACCCTCCCGCAGACATTTCATCAGAATTGGCTACCCTCCCGCAGACATTTCATCAGAATTGGCTACCCTCCCGCAGACGCTTTGTCAGAATTGGCTACCCTCCCGCAGACCTTTGTCAGAATTGGCTACCCTCCCGCAGACGCTTTGTCAGAATTGGCTACCCTCCCGCAGACGCTTTGTCAGAATTGGCTACCCTCCCGCAGACATTTCATCAGAATTGGCTACCCTCCCGCAGACGCTTTGTCAGAATTGGCTACCCTCCCGCAGACGCTTTGTCAGAATTGGCTACCCTCCCGCAGACGCTTTGTCAGAATTGGCTACCCTCCCGCAGACATTTTATCAGAATTGGCTACCCTCCCGCAGACGCTTTGTCAGAATTGGCTACCCTCCCGCAGACGCTTTGTCAGAATTGGCTACCCTCCCGCAGACATTTCATCAGAATTGGCTACCCTCCCGCAGACGCTTTGTCAGAATTGGCTACCCTCCCGCAGACATTTCATCAGAATTGGCTACCCTCCCGCAGACATTTCATCAGAATTGGCTACCCTCCCGCAGACATTTCATCAGAATTGGCTACCCTCCCGCAGACGCTTTGTCAGAATTGGCTACCCTCCCGCAGACGCTTTGTCAGAATTGGCTACCCTCCCGCAGACGCTTTGTCAGAATTGGCTACCCTCCCGCAGACGCTTTGTCAGAATTGGCTACCCTCCCGCAGACGCTTTGTCAGAATTGGCTACCCTCCCGCAGACGCTTTGTCAGAATTGGCTACCCTCCCGCAGACGCTTTGTCAGAATTGGCTACCCTCCCGCAGACATTTCATCAGAATTGGCTACCCTCCCGCAGACGCTTTGTCAGAATTGGCTACCCTCCCGCAGACACTTTTCACAGAATTGGCTACCCTCCCGCAGACATTTCATCAGAATTGGCTACCCTCCCGCAGACGCTTTGTCAGAATTGGCTACCCTCCCGCAGACGCTTTGTCAGAATTGGCTACCCTCCCGCAGACGCTTTGTCAGAATTGGCTACCCTCCCGCAGACATTTCATCAGAATTGGCTACCCTCCCGCAGACGCTTTGTCAGAATTGGCTACCCTCCCGCAGACACTTTCTCAGAATTGGCTACCCTCCCGCAGACATTTCATCAGAATTGGCTACCCTCCCGCAGACATTTCATCAGAATTGGCTACCCTCCCGCAGACGCTTTGTCAGAATTGGCTACCCTCCCGCAGACGCTTTGTCAGAATTGGCTACCCTCCCGCAGACGCTTTGTCAGAATTGGCTACCCTCCCGCAGACGCTTTGTCAGAATTGGCTACCCTCCCGCAGACATTTCATCAGAATTGGCTACCCTCCCGCAGACGCTTTGTCAGAATTGGCTACCCTCCCGCAGACATTTCATCAGAATTGGCTACCCTCCCGCAGACGCTTTGTCAGAATTGGCTACCCTCCCGCAGACGCTTTGTCAGAATTGGCTACCCTCCCGCAGACGCTTTGTCAGAATTGGCTACCCTCCCGCAGACATTTCATCAGAATTGGCTACCCTCCCGCAGACATTTCATCAGAATTGGCTACCCTCCCGCAGACGCTTTGTCAGAATTGGCTACCCTCCCGCAGACGCTTTGTCAGAATTGGCTACCCTCCCGCAGACGCTTTGTCAGATTTGGCTACCCTCCCGCAGACGCTTTGTCAGAATTGGCTACCCTCCCGCAGACATTTCATCAGAATTGGCTACCCTCCCGCAGACGCTTTGTCAGATTTGGCTACCCTCCCGCAGACGCTTTGTCAGAATTGGCTACCCTCCCGCAGACGCTTTGTCAGAATTGGCTACCCTCCCGCAGACGCTTTGTCAGAATTGGCTACCCTCCCGCAGACGCTTTGTCAGAATTGGCTACCCTCCCGCAGACGCTTTGTCAGAATTGGCTACCCTCCCGCAGACATTTCATCAGAATTGGCTACCCTCCCGCAGACGCTTTGTCAGAATTGGCTACCCGCCCGCAGACGCTTTGTCAGAATTGGCTACCCTCCCGCAGACATTTCATCAGAATTGGCTACCCTCCCGCAGACGCTTTGTCAGAATTGGCTACCCTCCCGCAGACATTTCATCAGAATTGGCTACCCTCCCGCAGACATTTCATCAGAATTGGCTACCCTCCCGCAGACATTTCATCAGAATTGGCTACCCTCCCGCAGACGCTTTGTCAGAATTGGCTACCCTCCCGCAGACGCTTTGTCAGATTTGGCTACCCTCCCGCAGACAATTCATCAGAATTGGCTACCCTCCCGCAGACGCTTTGTCAGAATTGGCTACCCTCCCGCAGACATTTCATCAGAATTGGCTACCCTCCCGCAGACGCTTTGTCAGAATTGGCTACCCTCCCGCAGACGCTTTGTCAGAATTGGCTACCCTCCCGCAGACGCTTTGTCAGAATTGGCTACCCTCCCGCAGACATTTTATCAGAATTGGCTACCCTCCCGCAGACGCTTTGTCAGAATTGGCTACCCTCCCGCAGATGCTTTGTCAGATTTGGCTACCCTCCCGCAGACATTTCATCAGAATTGGCTACCCTCCCGCAGACGCTTTGTCAGAATTGGCTACCCTCCCGCAGACATTTCATCAGAATTGGCTACCCTCCCGCAGACATTTCATCAGAATTGGCTACCCTCCCGCAGACATTTCATCAGAATTGGCTACCCTCCCGCAGACGCTTTGTCAGAATTGGCTACCCTCCCGCAGACGCTTTGTCAGAATTGGCTACCCTCCCGCAGACGCTTTGTCAGAATTGGCTACCCTCCCGCAGACGCTTTGTCAGATTTGGCTACCCTCCCGCAGACGCTTTGTCAGAATTGGCTACCCTCCCGCAGATGCTTTGTCAGAATTGGCTACCCTCCCGCAGACGCTTTGTCAGAATTGGCTACCCTCCCGCAGACATTTCATCAGAATTGGCTACCCTCCCGCAGACGCTTTGTCAGAATTGGCTACCCTCCCGCAGACATTTCACCAGAATTGGCTACCCTCCCGCAGACATTTCATCAGAATTGGCTACCCTCCCGCAGACGCTTTGTCAGAATTGGCTACCCTCCCGCAGACGCTTTGTCAGAATTGGCTACCCTCCCGCAGACGCTTTGTCAGAATTGGCTACCCTCCCGCAGACATTTCATCAGAATTGGCTACCCTCCCGCAGACGCTTTGTCAGAATTGGCTACCCTCCCGCAGACATTTCATCAGAATTGGCTACCCTCCCGCAGACATTTCATCAGAATTGGCTACCCTCCCGCAGACATTTCATCAGAATTGGCTACCCTCCCGCAGACGCTTTGTCAGAATTGGCTACCCTCCCGCAGATGCTTTGTCAGATTTGGCTACCCTCCCGCAGACGCTTTGTCAGAATTGGCTACCCTCCCGCAGACATTTCATCAGAATTGGCTACCCTCCCGCAGACGCTTTGTCAGAATTGGCTACCCTCCCGCAGACGCTTTGTCAGAATTGGCTACCCTCCCGCAGACATTTCACCAGAATTGGCTACCCTCCCGCAGACATTTCATCAGAATTGGCTACCCTCCCGCAGACGCTTTGTCAGAATTGGCTACCCTCCCGCAGACATTTCATCAGAATTGGCTACCCTCCCGCAGACGCTTTGTCAGAATTGGCTACCCTCCCGCAGACGCTTTGTCAGAATTGGCTACCCTCCCGCAGACGCTTTGTCAGAATTGGCTACCCTCCCACAGACATTTCATCAGAATTGGCTACCCTCCCGCAGACATTTCATCAGAATTGGCTACCCTCCCGCAGACGCTTTGTCAGAATTGCCTACCCTCCCGCAGACGCTTTGTCAGAATTGGCTACCCTCCCGCAGACGCTTTGTCAGATTTGGCTACCCTCCCGCAGACATTTCATCAGAATTGGCTACCCTCCCGCAGACATTTCATCAGAATTGGCTACCCTCCCGCAGACATTTCATCAGAATTGGCTACCCTCCCGCAGACGCTTTGTCAGAATTGGCTACCCTCCCGCAGACGCTTTGTCAGAATTGGCTACCCTCCCGCAGACGCTTTGTCAGAATTGGCTACCCTCCCACAGACATTTCATCAGAATTGGCTACCCTCCCGCAGACAATTCATCAGAATTGGCTACCCTCCCGCAGACGCTTT
The DNA here is from genome assembly GCA_023101725.1 of Atherinomorus stipes. NCBI lineage: Eukaryota > Metazoa > Chordata > Actinopteri > Atheriniformes > Atherinidae > Atherinomorus > Atherinomorus stipes. The sequence continues at coordinate 100,725 of JALJCO010005291.1, read as the reverse complement.
GTCAGAATTGCCTACCCTCCCGCAGACGCTTTGTCAGAATTGGCTACCCTCCCGCAGACGCTTTGTCAGATTTGGCTACCCGCCCGCAGATGCTTTGTCAGATTTGGCTACTCTCCCGCAGACAATTCATCAGAATTGGCTACCCTCCCGCAGACGCTTTGTCAGAATTGGCTACCCTCCCGCAGATGCTTTGTCAGATTTGGCTACTCTCCCGCAGACAATTCATCAGAATTGGCTACCCTCCCGCAGACGCTTTGTCAGAATTGGCTACCCTCCCACAGACATTTCATCAGAATTGGCTACCCTCCCGCAGACATTTCATCAGAATTGGCTACCCTCAGAATCTGATCTCGAGTGACAGCGCACTTCCTCCGTCTGACGGACACCGGCCTCCGGGCATTGGACTCACCGCCCGATGGAGCGCACCGAGTATGATGGAGAGCTAATCACCCACCCCTAACCCTGGACCGTGCATTCACCCCCACCAAACCTTTGGGGGGGTGCTTTCTTTCAAAACCCTAACCCTAGCTTTCAATGCTTAGAACTTCCCTTTGTGAATGACATAGACTTTCCACCAGGTGGCACCACCCTTAACATGGAAGTCTATGGGGGGGGGGCAATTGGCCGTATCTCAACGCAACGTAACACCATCGTGCTTAGGGTATCTATGGATTCGTCTCGGCGAGACCTTTCCGTAGATACCAAACATGTCCACTTGGGACACTTGGGGGACAAGTTATGGACATGTCCAGCTTGGGGGACAAGTGTATCTCAGATGGTAGAAAAATGTTTGATCGGCGCTCATTTCATAGTACCACCCCTCTACCACCTTTAGAACTCAAGTTATTCCCATATGTCCCCCGAGACATTCCGCCATTTGGCCTTTATACCTAGCCCACGGGAGATTTAAAATGGCTCTCATTTTTTAACCCTACGTCCTAGAGACATGGGACCTGGTCCATTGCACTCAGCGCCCCCACAAATGGGGGGGGGGGGGTAAGACAAGGTCCCACGTCCCTAGGACAATGTCCAATTTTGTCCCTTTGTATTACATGGGAGGGACACTTGGACATATCTCGAGAACCGAGTTTCCTACCGACCTGGTTCAGGTGTCTATGGATAGGTCCCGTACAGACCTGCTTGGGGACACCCAACATGTCCATTTGGGACCCTCGGGGGACATGTTATGGGCATGTCCAACTTGGGGGGCAAGTGTGTCTCAGATGGTGCCACCTGTCACATCCTGCTATAAAGCATTCTTACAGCAAGATCTGACACAGCTAACAGCTAGGGGACCAGACCTACCACAGACACGGGACCGGCAGCGTTGCACCCGGGGACCAGGAAGTAGGGGGGTGGGACCTGGTTACAGGCCTCTGGCCTGCATGGAACCAGGTTCACAGTGGCGTATGCTTATCTCACGTCAACTAACTCTGGCCCTGACCTATGAACCTGACCCTAAGGCCTTGGGACTTGTGCCTAAACCTAAATCTTCGGACTTTTCATCAGGTGAAAAGTCCTCCTGTGTCTGCAAGCGTAGCTCAGGCTGCGCAGCCATTGCTTGGCACTCAGGAGGCCTGGGTTAAAGTCACGCAAACTCCACTCCACTTGCAAGCACTGCGTGCAACTTTTAGCTGCAATGCCACTACCGGCTGACTGGGGGCATCCTCACTCATCTCTAGCTGCTCTCCAGGGCCAATTGCAAGCTATATAAGACCTCCCTCGAAGAGCGCAAACAGCCCAATAGTGCAGCGATAAGGTATCTGTTCCCCACTCAGGGAAAGGCGGTTCGAATCCGTCACCAGTCCCTCTCCGCCTCGCTCTAGTATGGTTAGAAAGCTACGGCTAGGTGGAGACAGGACGCCTTTCACACTACTGCTCTTAGCATGCTCTAATGTAATACTCTAATATACTCTACTGTAGAGACCATTCATCTCTATGGGAGAGCTTTCCATGCTTAGAACTTCCCTTTGTGAATTACATAGACTTGCCACCAGGTGGCACCACCCTTAACATAGGAGTCTATGGGGGGGACAATTGGCCGTATCTCAACAACGCAACGTCACACCATCATGCTTCAGGTATCTATGGATTCGTCTCGGGGAGACCTTTCCGTAGATACCCAACATGTCCCACTTGGGATACTCGGGGACAAAATATGGACATGTTCAACTTGGGGGCAAGTGTGTCTCAGATGGTAGAAAATTGTCTGATCGGCGCTCATTTCATAGTACCACCCCTCTACCACCTTTAGAACTCAAGTTATTCCCATATGTCCCCTGAGACATTCCCCCATTTTGCCTTTATACCTAACCCTGTTTTAAGTTGCATTTTTTACCTAACCCTATTTTAAATGGCATTTTTTACCTTAATTATTTGGAGTTTTAAAACCTAAGTTGAAATGAGGGGTGGTATGAGGGGGTGCCAAACCAGATCAGTAAAGCCAGATATGCCTGAAGAAGACCAAGACCAGTCTAAACGTCGCGATTACGGCTAAAAGGAAGGGAAAGCTAAAGTAGATTAGACGACAAATTTGGAGCAAGCGAAGGGGCTGACCACACCTTGTTGGGTTTAGTAAGGGGCAGTAAGAAGGATAATCTGTTTAACCTAAGTTTTGTGTACTTTTAATCTAGGTTATCCCAACCTAAGTTTGTGTGCTTTAAGTTAGTGGGGAGCCAACCACCAGGGGGACAGGATGACCAGTGCACAACCAGCTCCCTTCGTGGGAGCTTGGTTCTTTTTTCCTTCACCCATCCAAATTCCACCCTAACTAAATAAAAGATTAAACGTACGATTATTTGATACCTACTCATATAAACATTACCAGCAGTATCAGCCCATCCCTATAAATTGTGTACGTCTTATTTACGTGCCATTCCCTCTCCTGCAGGACCTCTGTCCACGAGTGCGGATACCTGGAGGCAGCGATGTGGGGGCTGGAAACAGGATTGGGATGGCCTGCGCACAGGCTCTGCAGTCTCCGGCCTTCGGCCTCCGGCAGCAGAGCAAAAAACTCTCTTGCCCCATGTATAATTAAAACAAGATATTTACAATAACTATGAATAATTAAAAAAAAACACAAATATGAATAGATAAAACAAACTCTTTACAACAAATATGTGAAAAGTGTAATGTTAGTGTATGCAGCATCTGTAAATGTGTGTTTGTGTGCAAAACTGAAAAATTAAATTAAAACATGCAATTACAACAAAGGACGCCCCCCCCCCCAAAAAAAAATAAGGCTGTATAATTTAAGAATCAAGCCATTCCAGGTCAAGGCCCTCCCCCCCAAAGTCTTTTCTATTGATTCCGTAGTTAAAAAATTACTTCTCCTACGCTGATGTTCTGTAGAGCTGTGAATGATGGTTGAATGATTTATCATCCAACCAAAGGTCTCAAGGTTGGGGTGGCAGGGGCATGATGGCGCTGTGGCATCGATGCAGATGTGTGTCTTTATCCTTGTAAAAATAACAGTAGCCAGTCTGAGGGTTTTGTTTCCCCTCCTGCACAGGTATCTCTACACCATGATAATCGCAGATTATTCCGGTTGCAACCACACCTGTAAAAAACATAAACAATTACAATATAAATCAAAGATATTAATTTCTTAAAAGAAGACTGGATATCAAGTTATGTTTGCACATACCCTTTCCTTTTCGAGATCCGAAATCTTTGATGGCCAAGCCATGACGTCTTTGCTCTTTTATTCTCGTCCTGAGCTCTTCAGAATCTTGCTCTTCGGTTGGGCTTGGAATCAACCCCTTCAGTAGATCCTCTACGGTTGGCTTGTTTTTTGTCCATCCCTTCTCCCTGTCGACCAATTTTTGTAGTTTGGCCTCTGAAGGCGCATTTCCTCTCCTGTCCATTGCGCTTGCTGTACAATGGTGTAAAAAAAAGCAATTAAGTAACAAAATAACTATACATACATGGCTACATATATTCCAGGACATGTGAGCATGGCAAATAAATTAATGTAAAATAATTGTCTCCAAAAGTAGGACACTGACACAACTTACACAAAATGTAGTCAATACGGAGTTTATAAAAAATGGAGGAGTGGCCAGTATAAAGTGGCCGGTGATGAAAAACCGGCCATGGTACATTGCTCCTTGCTAGGAGGTTCACCATGCACAGACAGAGGGAATGTCTGCAAAAACGCATCCCATTCCCTCATGGAGGTGGGGGCTCACCCAAGGATGCACTGTACACAAAAATCAGGGGGTGGTACATATACTCTGCTGTTTAAACTAGCAATGCAGGTTAAGCTGAAGTAGTAGTAGATTGTTTTTAAATGATGCATACCTCGCCTGTCCCTCAGTTTGTGATGTCTGCGTGTCAGGAGTTGAGGGTTTCGCCATGTCATGGAATTCTTTAGCATATCTGTATTTCACCAAGAACAACAAAAAACATCCAATGTGTCCCAGTGTCTTTGATTACTACAATTAAAATCAAAGCCTGAAAAGATTAATAGAGTATGCTGTTCAAGCTCAAAAGAGAAAGCTTTTCATGTAGAAAAGCAGATCACTCACTTTGATTTTAAGCACTGAAGGTCGGCAGTGGGGTTGGTCAGAAGGAGACCAGTCCCACCGAGGAAAAATATCCCTTTGTCTAATTTGTCCACCTCTTTCTTTTTGGCGAAAGTCGGCCGCACCTTGCAGAAATAACACTCAAAGAACTACATAAAAAAGGGAAAAACAAGAGTATTACATCCGTGCACCCATTCATCAATCCACCACATAAATATAAAAACTTCCTCGGGAAGAAAGTCTATTGAGAATAAATGACTTACTCCTGCTTCTTCTGGGGATAAGGTTACTTGGTTTGTCCGTTGCCCAGAAGAGAGAAGAAAATGGACACCAGACTCTATCAGTCTCTCTTGGTGAAGCCAGCCGTGAATCTAAAAAATGGGATTGTAGGACCATGGTGAAATTGTGCAAAACGTTATTAATTACAAACAGAAGTAGCACTTCTTTTAGTGGGACATGTTTTTGCCATAGTGTCAAGAAACTGTGATATGTATCATAAGTTTTAAAGAGTTCCTTACACTTAACTCAATCACTTCCTTTCCAGTTAGGTTATGGGCCAACATTAGGATGGCCTGACAATACTCCCAGAAGAGTGTTGAAGCCGTCTGGGATAGTTCTTCTCCGGCCTGGACTTTTTGTTCAATGCGCAACATGTCTGCTTTTGCCGCCCTTAGCACATCCATTTCTTTAGGACTGTTGTAAAGGTGCAGCAGGAAACAGAGTTGAAAATGTGTTATGGTCATTACATTTGTTACGTGCAGGCACTCTGCCCTTCTTTTTTCCCCTGTCAATTGCTTGAGGGCTGATTAGGGAGTGGCTGCAGTCTTTTTCCCATTGGCTCCTCCTGATTGCTGCAATGAGTTGCACCTAGGAGTCCTGCTTTAAAGGAAGCTCAGTAATCTCCCTCAGGAGGCTGCTCTTGAAAAACACCTGTCCTGTGCTGTTTGGTCTTGGTGACTGAGTCTGGATGCTGCCAACTTCAGGTATGTGGTGGGAGGTTGTGTGGACTAGTTATTCGGGGGTACCCTATACATTCTTGCCCATAGTTTTGTCTAGTTCACTAGTTTTAGTGGTTCGTGCCACCCTGTGTATATGTTTTGGAACACCACTTTTTAGATTAGCTAGGTCTTTTGTTTTTTGACCTCTAGCTTTAAGTGGTTAGTTTGGAGTTATGTTCATTTGTTTGGCACAACCATCTGTACCTTCCTCCCCCACAGGTAAAAGGAGCTGATATCCTTTTCTCCCTGACCAGTCAATAAATCACTTTCAAAACATTTTACGTCATGTTGTCTTCATTCCTTGGTTGTTGGCATGTTACACTCCCTTGTGGGCTGTAACACATTGGTGCAAATCACACTGTGGTGGCAATAAGATAATAGTGCCTCTCAGTTGGGGCAATGACAGGCTGTGTATTTGGCATGTTTGAGAGCAACTATCCTCAGCTCTGGAGCAGAACACACAGCTGTGTGCAGGACTCCTGGTCCTTGCAGAACTCCTGAAGCTCTGTAAACTCCCAAACTCTTCCTCCTCTAAGGAAGAGCTTGGGAGGCAAGTGCCCGTTCTTCATCCTTCTCCTCTTTGGTTCGTCCCTTCATACAGACCATTTGAAGGTGTGTGTGTGTGGGTGTGTACAAATGGACTTTTGGGGAGTCAAGCAGAGGAGACTATGTACAATTGGTCATTCCATCCTAACCTGGAACAGACAGAAGGCCATGTATTACAATATTCTTTTTCAGTTAACATGCAGACTAAGACAAAGCATCTCCGAACAGGGTAAGTACAATGAGTTTTATTTTGGTTTTCCAGGTGTCTTCAGGCAAGTTCCAAGTCTTCTGGATATCGGTAAGTGTATTGTTTAATTTACAGGTAGGTATTTTTAAATGGTGTTTGTATTCTTGTCGAGGCTCTTGTAAAGAATCATTCTACAATTAATTTACAAGCGTTTTTCTTAAGTTTGTCAGAATCTCTGGTCTTAAAGCTTGGGGGAACTATTGGGGGTTATTTGCCCAGGAAACGTCGCATCCTCTCCCCTGACTGGAGGTCAGGGGGTGGGAAATTTTGGGGATGTGGTGATTTTGGATAAGCTCGAAGTACCCTTCTGAGGGGATTGAGGAGCCCACTCCCCCCCCCCCCCCCCCGTTCCCTTTCCCCCCTTTCCCGCTCCCTCCGGGGGCGGGTGGTGGTGGGGGCAGCACCCTGCCTCCTCCCCCTCCCCCCCGACCTGGACCCCCTTGACTCTCCCTCCCTCGCTTCCTTCCCCCCGGGGGGGGGGGGGGCGGCGCTGTTTTCCCTCCCCTCCCTTGGTGAGGGCCCGCCCCCAACAGGGGAGCAAGGATCTTACTTTAGTTTTAGGGTTTGCTCGTGGTGGGATTCAAAAAAATTGTGTTGGGGGTCCATCCACCATATTTTTCTTTCCCTTTTTTGGGGCTCTTTTTAGTAGAGGTAACCCCCAGCTTTCTTTTTCTTGCCCCCCCTCTTGTTTAAAGATCCCCTTTTATTAGTTTCCCCCCAAAAAAAAAAAAGGACCCACCCAAAGCTTTTCTCCCTTCCTCCCCCCCCCCCGGGCTAAGTAAGCCCGGACCAGCTGCTCAGGCCACCTCTAGACACCCAGAGGGTCGATTTGAAAGCAACTCCTGTGTTCCATACACCGCACGACCCCAGGAGTGCTGAGCCAAAGTCTCATGCCCCATACACCGCACGACCCTGAGACTGGCAAACAAATGATACAAGAATGAGTCCAATAAAAGGACTTAAATGAAAGGTCTTTCCAGAAGCTGTAGATATTAAAGTGGATTTTTCTGGGGGGGGGGGTCTTGGATTGAGTTGCTTTGTTTTATTATGGTTTCATTATGTCATTTGTTGCTTCGTGGCACCATAACTTTGACCCAGAGGGTAACTGTTTGAATTTTTCTTGTTCATCGGAAAGTAGAGATTTGGACGATCGTTTTGATATGCATATGTTGGGGCATGGTTGGTTATTTCATATTGAATAAATTACTTAACCCTCTAGGCGCCAGAGTTTATTTAGGAAAATATTCCTTTTAGACTTTGAGATTTCAAAATGCTGTAGCTTGGAGGTGGTGAGAGAGATCCATAATGTAAATGAGAAAAATATTCATCATGACCTAATGTTTGTGATGGGAGTAAATTTAATCATGTAATTTGCATATTGTGATGTGATCAGGTAGCAGCCATATTGGATTGTGTAACTTTCAGTAAAACAGATTTTTGAACATATTTATACACAGAAAATACTGTCATATCATGCTCTAAATAAAGAAACAGGAGTTTGATTGGAGTAACTTTGCTAATTTGTATATCAGCAGGTAAAACTCAGTAAAACAGAATTCTGAACATATTTACACAGATTTTTTTTTTCATTTTTTCACTGATCATTTTTCATCCTTTCATCCTCAGAATAAATGAACAGAAGTCTGACAGGAGTACATTTGCTAATATAATTTATCAACAGGTAAACTTATACTTTTATGGTCCCCCCCCCCCTTTTTTGTTATTATAGCTTTATAATTTCATAACCTGGCTGACTCCTCATACCATCATACCAGCCATGAAATCTGTGGTTTGGCTGGAGTCGGTGTGTGTCAAGGTACTGGTGAGCATATCTTTCATTTGTGATGAGGTTCCAGAAATCCTCATCTGAAAACAGAGACAGAAAATCACATGCACGAGCATCTGTGAGATCCTCGTGTCCGCGATATCCCACACAGGCTCGTCAGTGTCTTTGATCCATTCGTGGATCACTTCCTAAACTCTCAAACATTCCCAACCATCATCAATAACTCCCCTATTTTGATTATCCCCTCTCCTGCCCACACGTCCCTCTTTCTTTCTCCCATCACCGTGGCAGAGAAAACTTTCACCGTCATCAGGGTGTTTCTGACAGTTTGTGCAGCAGCGCGCACTGCGACGTCGGTCACTCCTCTCTGGCGAGGCATGATCTTCCCCTTCTAATCCTGATCAGCAGAGATCAGTGCAGCACCTCGTCCGCACTGTAAAGGCTTCTGGGCGTTTGACTTTTAGAATAAAAAACTAATCTGTCTCTCACTCTTTCCAACACGCTGCTGCTTTCACCTTTTCTCTCTCTCTCCCGCGCCCCTGCAGCTTCACGTGCAGACAGCGGGTGTCTGGTTTCAAACTTTTATTTCTCTGATTCCGAAGAAGGAGGTCCTGCATCCTATTATGGGTGAGAGGCAACTCATCTCTGTGTCCGCATGGCCTCATAGCAGATGTACTTGTTGTTCTCCAACATGGCCACTGCGGACAGAAATGTGAGAACCTTGACTCTCCCCTTGGGGTCCAACTCTGGAAGGAGGCGTCTCACACATTTCTCGAGCCAAGGGAACATCATGTCCCTGTACAGCTGGACTCGCGACGCAAACATCAGGCCACTCCGTTCCATCTGGTCCAAGACAAAATGGTGGATCTTGGCGAGTGTTGCCACCGCTTCCACCTACTGCCCTGGCAGAATGACCTGTTCATACGACCGCATGTCCCACCTGGCTTGACTGTGCTTTGTCTGCCAAAGTCGTATGGCCAGGAGCCACTTGAGTTTCAGTGACGTGAAACCCTCCCGCATGCAGGTCAAAGGGCTCTTCCCAGCCCCTGACACCATCGCCTTGGCCCGATCAAAAACTTTAGGGAATGGACAAGAGTCCTTGTTGACAACCTTGTCCAGGATGTTGTCAAGTGTGGAGAACCCTATGATCTTGCCAAAGTCTGGCTCTTCACTTCAGCTCAAGTGTTCCAGAGTGACGTGGTGGCGGTCCTGTCTTAAATCCTTCAACAGGATGTCTCAGAGCTGCTCTCCAATGTCAGTTAGTGATGCGTCAAGCTTCTCAGACAAGGGGAACAGGCGCTCCACCCTCTGCTTGTTCCTCTTGTCTGTACACCAGTGGTGCAGTGGGGGTGGCATGACTTCCGAAGTCACTGAGTTCCAAGGCCCCAAGCCTAGGAACCCCCGATCATGGGTAAGACTCTTCTCACTCATAATGGAAGTTCCCAGGATCTTGGAAAGCCCATGGTCTGAGGGGGACAGGGGCTTCCCATAGACCAGTTCCTCAAGAGCGCATTCGGCCTGGAAACTCTCCCATGCAGCCCTGAAACCACCTCTGCCCTTGGAGACCCGGAAATGTCCTTCAAGCACACCCAGGAGGTACTTGACCGTCTTTTGTATGACAGTGACAAAAGTGTCCCCTTCTGTGTGGTCAAGAAAGGGCACCACCATTGACTCCTTGGTCAGAAGGGCCTGCAGACTTTCCAGGTCCAGGACATCTGCAGGGGACACGTTTGATGGCACTTTGGGCTGCTGGAAGTGGTACACAGCCTCCACTCGCAGACCCAACAGAGTGACCGACTTTGCACCAAGGTCACGAATCAGCCCCATATATTCCACAGCCCTGGCATGTAGGGACTGGTTGGTGTCTATCAAGAACACCCATTGTGCAGATGGCTCCACTGACCGGGTGCTTCCACAGCATGGTCGTGTGTATGGGGGGAGTCGGTGTAGGCCTGAACAAAGCGTAACTCAGTACCATTCAGGCTCCCCCCCCCCCCCCCCGGAACACAGAGGTCCATGCCGCGGTCGCACCACGGTCAGGCTTCTTCCCATCCAAGTGTAACATGTGAAAAAAAATGAATAATGCATTCCACCAAAAATCCTTCCTCTTTAAGATTATTTATTATTTTTATTATTATTTTGTCACTCAGTTCATGATTTCTTTACCTTTTATTTTTATTAAAAATTAATTTGTGAGCTGTGTTGTTTTAATGTGCATTTGGAGCTGTGACATCACGACAGCAGCGCTTCCTCCCTCAGTCTGCTTCCGGCTGCTGAGGAGGAAGGTAAGCTTCTCCCGAGTCCCGTTTAATTTACCTGTTAAGTTTTATGAATAGATTAAATACTAGAAAGTTGCTTTACTATGATTAAAATGTGCTCTTTGCCGATGTGTTTGTAAGTTTTGTGGAGAATGAAACGTTTCCGGAGAATGTTAAGCTTTACGTTAGCAGCAGGTGTATGTTAGCTAGCCGACACTACATGTGCTGCGCTGTGCGGCAACTTTCTTTCATGCTGTTTAACGGGGTTTCTTGTCGCGGGCAGGGGTACTGAGTCGGCTGCACAATACACACATCCTTCATGCTGCTGCACCTGTTTTATTCTGTGCAGGTATGTTGTATTTCTCCACCATTTATGACTTTTTTTTATGTCTTATGTAATGTTTTTCTTTTTATTTTACATTTATATGTTAATGTCTTTATCCTAATTTGTCTGTTAAATGTTAAACTGTGTTCTGGCTCAGTCTCTTCCGGCTCTGAGGAGGAAGGGGTACTGAGTCGGCTGCACAATACACACTCCTTCATGCTGCTGCACCTGTTTTATTCTGTGCAGAATAAATAAGCCGATGTTTGGGCTGAATTTCCTTGGTTCCCTGTTCTTCACACAACGCAGAGGTTGGTGGCGAGGTTTAAAACCCGAACCGGTCACACAAGCATGTCTGGAAATTGGCAGATTCAACACAGCTCAAGGATGGGAAGAAGTTCCCCCCGCTGCCGACATGCTTTCCCTAGAGGAAATGTAAATCTGTCCTGTTTGATGTAATGGTGGCTGCAAGATGGATTGAAAACCCCTTGATCTTTTGCGGATTTGCAACCTTACTTACGTCGAACGGGTTTGGTTCTTTCATCCCAAATTTGCTCACCGTGAGCATGGCCTGAAACCTGTCGTGCCTAACCTCCCCCAGCACCACATCCAGCACTTACAGTAGGAACTGCTGGTCCTCATGCAGCACGTCAAACACCGTTGGGTTGCTGAGGTGTTTTTTTTGGACACTGGGTTGGGCCATGTCCACGGGAGCCAGCTCCAGCAGGGCTTCGGTGAACTTAGCCCGGACAGCGTTAAAGTAGTCCACCACAATGAGGGGTATGACCTCTCGTGCGAACAGGTGGATGTTGTCCTCCGAAAATGGCACGTGGGTCACATTAAGTGCATACCCCCCGTCCGGGTATGCCAGGGTTATCCCTCTGCACCATTTCCAAGCATCGTGGAGGCAGTGGCTAATGCCTTCCAGGTTTATGTGCTTTTTAAGGATGTGGTAGTGAGGCTTGGGGTAGAGGACCGTGACGTGGGGCAGTCGGATGTTGGGGACACGCATCGTCAGGTCCCCCAAGTCCCTCAACTCCACCACCACTCCATCAATGTCAGTCCCCACTTTGACCTGGTCATCATGCCAATCCAGGTGTGCTGGAAACAGAGGAAAGCGTAGATGCTCTGTTTCCAAAAACACCTGGATGTCCCCATCAACCGACTCCATATTTCTTCGGAAATGCCGGGAGTTATCCCACCTCACCTGCTCGGCCTCAGAGAATGCCATCACCAGCCTCCCGATGGACGCCCTACCTCCCACACGCCTTCGGGGGTTCATTTCATCTGAGTCGGTCGACCCTCCATCTGGATTTGCATCACTGTCCCCTTGTCCATTCCCCCCTGCCCCCCTGTCCAAATCCCTGTTCTCCTCGTCATATTCCCCCCGTTCATAAGCATCAAGTGCAGCCGTTATCATTTGGTCTGCCTTGTCAGACTCATAATGGAGGCTAAGCTCACTTTCTTCCTCAACTGTACTGCCAACCTCAAACCAGTCAAACTCTTCCTCACTGCTTAAGTGCGCCATCAGTCAATTTGAGTCTATCCACTCTCAGCAAGTCAAGTTAGTCAAGTTCTTCTCCGTCAATGTTCAGGTCAAGAATGAATTTAACTGTAATGTTTGTTTTTTATTTTTAACAGATGAAGTCAGAGCCAAAGTCGTTAACCTAGGCTCCGTCCTCTCTCGCCCAATCAAATCACAGCATTTGCCCCTGGGCAGAGCCATTAATAGACCCGTTAACCAATCCCCAAATTTCACAGCTTTAAATATAACCAAACCAATTTTATAGCTAAATAACACATTTTACCCATCATGCAACGTTAGTTACTGTAATTCAGTCAAGTTCATCATTTTAACTGCCAACATCCGAAGAACCAGGACATATGGAACATCAAAATGATCAGAAAAACTCCTTCTCTTCAACAAAACAGGTGGTTTTAAAAAAGAATTAAGCCTGTGAAAATTCCTACTTGTGCACCATGACTTAAAAAGCTATCTCCAGCAGTGACCTACCAAGGCCTTCATCTCAATGGTTAACGAAAATGGGTCCTTAAAGAGCCATTAGGCTGGTAAGTTTACTTCACATATCCACACCATTCAGCTGTTTTATTTGACAGGATTCTGGGGTTGTGTGGTGTATGGAACACAGGGCCTGCCCCTGTCAGTACCTGGGCCCGGTGGGCGTGGGCTGGAAGTCAGGCTGCCTGGCACAATCCCGGATTCTATTTGCTTCTAAACAATAGTACGGCCATGCTTGATCTTTTTTTTTCATAATTCTGATGCTCATGCCATCATTAATTATTGTTAATTTAACTCAACTCTTGCATTCTCTGAACAGCTCCTTTTGATCTTATCAATTTGCCCACTTTTTCAATCCTAAACCTAACCTTGAATCACTAATGCCTAATAACACCTAATAATTAGCCAATTTTTTATCTCCAAAGCCCAATATAATTGGTTAAATTACTCTAACTTGCAGATTATTTTGGACCGCGTTTTATCTCTCTGGTTTAGATGGTCCTTCAGCAGCTTAACTTGCCTAAATCCATTAACTGGAACACTTTAAAACTGAAACAGGGACAGAGTCAGACAGCACTAAAAAAAGTCACCACGTCACCAACCATTGGACACTGGATCTGCCCAGGAATTGATCACCCCGTGGAGCATGCCACACGGAGAAGGAGTATGGTGATGAAAACGCCGAAACTCCCATTATCATCCTGTAGTTCGCCACTGACGAGAGATCCAGAAACAGAAAACTTAACAGCAGATACTCAGTAGGGCGTGAATAACTCGTATATCCACTCCCTATTGCAGCAAACTTAAACTAGACACGAAAATAGAAATAGCCAGAAATAGGGACTACTCTCTAACTCGCATAAATGGAAACAGAAAAACTGAACAGTCAATGAACAAGGTGAGTTGATTCTTCCAAACGGATCCAAAATTGGATATTCCTGTTTTAACTCAAACTCAATTCCTCACGGACTGATCCAATCTCCAGGAAACAACAGTTTTCAACATCCTTAACCTGCTCCAATTTTCTTTACTCACCACTCTTATCTAATCTACTCTTCTCCCGTGAACCACACAGAAGGTGGAACCCAGAGTGACATGCGACGGCCTGTGCCTTGCCTTTGACTCCCTACTCAAACTGTCTCGGTTAAACTACTGATTCAAGGGGATGTCATCGAGATAGAATACCCAATCCCTAACCCCCTCACGCCCGTTTTTCCCCATCCTAAATGGGGATTTTCGCTGTATCTCCAGAACCGCAAGAGATATCCACTCCATTGTTGGACCAGGTGACTTGCCGCACTCCAAAACCCCCACCTAGAGCCCAAGACCGGCCTCCTATGTCATTGCCTTCTCGAGTTACGCCCCGTTTTCCCGATCGTGAAAGTGGTGAAGACCCCCTTCCCCTAACCTAACCCCTAACCCTAACGGTAACACAACTGCACTGTGGAAATCGGCTAAAACCCTTACAGTAACACAACTGCACTGTGGAAATCTGCTCCAAAGCAGTCAGAGATTACCATCTGGCAGGGATCTTCTGGAACCCAGAGGCCGGCTGCTGATTGCCAGATGCAGGGCAGGTGAAGAGGCGGGCTGAAGCTGGTGACACTGCCTAGTCCACTTGTGGCTGAAAATCCAAGCAGTTAAACCAAACTACCTGCTGCCTCATATCCATACTTGTCCTGTTAGATCTCAGTGCTGCATTCGACACCATTGATCACAACATTCTGCTACAGAGACTTGAACATGTTATTAGTTAGAGAAACTGCATTAGACTGGTTCAAGTCATACTTATCTGATAGATTTCAGTTTGTTAATGTCAACAACGAGTCTTCATCACACACCAGAGTAACTCATGGAGTTCCCCAGGGTTCTGTGCTCGGACCAATTCTCTTCACATTATATATGCTTCCTTTGGGTAATATCAGGAGACGACATGGCATAAATTTTCATTGTTATGCAGACGACACTCAGATATACTTATCTATGAAGCCTGATGAAACCAATCAGTTTGTTAGATTACAAAGATGTCTTAGTGACATAAAGACCTGGATGACCCTGAACTTTCTGCTTCTAAATTCAGACAAGACCGAGGTTATAGTCTTTGGACCCGAAAAACTCAGGACTAAATTATCTAGCTTTATAGTTGATCTGGATGGCATTAATTTGGCTTCCAGCACCACAGTGAAGAATCTTGGAGTCATTTTTGACCAGGATTTGTCTTTCAACTCCCATATAAAACAGGTTTCTAGAACCGCCTTCTTTCACCTACGTAATATTGCTAAAATTAGGAACATCCTATCTCAGGACGATGCAGAAAAACTAGTCCATGCTTTTGTTACTTCCAGATTGGATTACTGTAATTCCCTATTATTGGGCTGCCCCAAATATGCCTTGAAAAGTCTCCAGCTGATCCAGAATGCTGCAGCTAGGGTTCTGACTAGAACCAGCAGGAGAGATCATATTTCTCCTGTTCTAGCTTCTCTTCATTGGCTCCCTGTTAAATCCAGGATAGAATTTAAAATTCTTCTTCTCACATATAAAGCTCTCCATGACCAAGCTCCATTATATATTAGAGATCTCATAGTTCCATATATTCCAAGCAGAGCACTTCGCTCTCAGACTGCAGGCCTTTTGGTAGTTCCAAGGGTCTCTAAGAGTAGAATGGGAGGCAGAGCGTTTGGCTATCAAGCCCCCTATTATGGAATCAGTTACCACTTCAGGTTCGGGAGGCAGACACCCTCTCTACCTTTAAGATTAGGCTTAAAACCTTCCTTTTTGATAAGTCTTATAGTTAGGGATGGCTAGCCTTCCCTTAGTTAAGCTGCTATAGGTTTAGACTGCTGCGGGACATCCATGATGCACTGGGCTCTTTCTCTCCCACCATCTCTGTCTCTCCATGTAGAAACCTGTGACAGTATTGCATCATTAACTGTGTTCTCCTCTCTCAGCAGATCTGGCTGGATAACGTTGCAGTGTTTGTTGGTCTCCCTTTCTGTCTTCTCCCCCCCAGCCGGTCGAGGCAGATGGCCGCCCTACCTGAGCCGGGTTCTGCCGGAGGTTTTTCCTCCCTGTTAAAAGGGTGTTTTCCTTCCCACTGTCGCCACCCCTCCGTGCTTGCTCAGGATGGGGGATTGGACCGGGTCAAGTCAAGATTCGATCCAATCTGTTGGTTTCCTTAACCAGGCTATTATGAATCTGACCTGAATTTTTCTGTCTTTTTAAGTGCCCTGAGGTGACACTGTCATGAATGGACGCTATACAAATAAAGTTGAATTGAATTGAATTGAAGGAGTATTTGTGATTGGATCCTTTTTGTACATGTGTTGACAGGCTGCTGTGGTAAACAATAGACGCAGGATGCCCTATCACATCATCCTTATTAAACACCATAGCAGTCTCTGGTAATGGAGGAGTGGAAGCTGCTTCTCTTTTACCATCATGGCCCACATCATACAACGTATCCTTTACGCTGACAACTGGAACCCTGTCTAAGGAGATTTTTGTCTTGAGGGCACGGCCAGTCCTACGCAGTGAATATATACATGGATTTTTTTAAATGTAATATTTTGAAAGAATTGACAAGCCAATTAAGAGAACAATACATGCTTAACATAGATTGGAGGAATGTAGTCCTGGTCCATGCTGTCATCAGAGCCTGAGTCAAAGTCCTTCGTCTGAAATTCTTCTAATGATGACACAGACTGTGTCCATATCTGGAGTCCAAGTATAATCATCCCGGTCAATCCTGGAGATAAATATAATACTGTGTGACTATAGGCAACAACCACTGTATACTAACAAACCACAAGGGAATCATGAAACTAACACGTTGAATTTACAAGACTGTTAAATGCATTGACATCAATGCCCCCTTCATGGACATTGATGGATACTGAACCAAAGATATGCAATCCATGTTAGGCAAATATATTGTTATTATGAAAATCATTACCCAAATTTCAAACATGAACGTACAAAATGTTATGTCATCACAAAATAATACCTTGCTTGCTGTTGAACAACAGTCTCATTACTGCTACTGTGGGCCAACTTCTGGACACCTCCCACTGAGAAATCGTCATCTCAGTAAAAGTACATTTAATCATACTGATAAAGACAAATCTAAACAGCAAATTAAAGGATATACGTGACAGCTTCCCTGCATCTGTATCAGTTTGAGCCACGTACTGAAGCTATAAAAGAAGCTAAAACTGCTCAGCAGTATAGTCTCCGAAACAACTGAAACTTTAGCCGTACTCTCACTTGTACACATGCTCTTACATAGACCCATATCTACGCATGTGGTGGTGCTGATAGAGCTTTTAGAGCTCCACAACAATATGCAGTATTTGACTTCAAATACAAACAAACAAACCAGTGTACTCACCGATCTGAGAGAGACTCCAAAATGGTGGACACAGACGCAGGCTTAGATCTGGCAAAGTGGCTTAAAGGTAGTGGTGTGGACGTGAAAATATTTTTTTGTCCTTTGACAGCTTGAAAAACAGCAACCCTGAATGCAAGCAATAGTAACAGATAGGTTCTAGCTTTACTCACCACAGACCCTTGCGCTAATCTAAGCAACCGTTATCAAGGCCTCCATCCAAGGCAGGCTCTGGCCACTTTGGTGCCCTATAGGCAAGGTTAGAGTTTGGTTCCCCCCTGTCCTGGCACCCATGATTCCAGATCAGCTGTGTCCAGTTCTGGCCCTCGGGGGTCACAATCCTGCAGGCTTTCTATGCGTCCTGGTTCTACACTCTTGACCTGACTCCAATTACCGAGAACTTTATAGGCTGTTGGATCCAATTAGTATCAGTCAAGTGTGTTGAAGCACAGAAACAGTGAAGACCTGCAGGACAGCGGCCCTCAAGGACCACCTCTGGACCCCCCTGTTCTAGATGAACGGAGCAGGATGAGCTGCATGTGTCTGGTGTGAATATTGGTGCAGAGTTGTGATTCTCTGGTAGGATTACATCCACATGTGTCTGGATTTGGTCACATTGAAACACGACAGCTGCAGTAATAATAACTAAAGTCAGTGGCTGCTGACTGGTTGCTGGACTCAGAAAACATCCGCAGTTACACCTGCATCCAGTCTGTGTCTTTCTTTCTTTCATGTAGTAGACATTGATAAAACCTTATCCATGATCTATATTGACTGTTATTAGTAACTAAGATTAACTGAAATGTTCAGCAATAATTTCATAATTTAATTAACAAATAGTGATGACTACATACAAAACAGTGATGATGAAGCTGCACCTCTGCAGCAGCTTCTGAGCAGGAGTCTGCAACCTGCAGCTCCACAGCTGCAAGTGGCTCTTTGGACCTTCCACAATGGATCTCAATAACTTTGACAAAAAGAACCAACTAATAATTTTAAATACCTGTGTATATACATAGCGTTTTTAATAATAGGTTTAGGCTTTTTTTAAATTTCCACGACGTAATGACACTAAAAGTACCTGTATTGTGTTTTAAATCTTTCTCTCTCTTGTCATTAACATGGAAATTAGGGGTTTTCCCCACATTATTTCCCACAAATATCCATATATATATATATATATATATATATATATATATATATATATATATAAGCCCCAACTGAAGAAGTCTGATAGAAGAAAATGTATCTATCCTCTTTCTGCAAGTTTTTTAAACATTTTAAAACCTAAAAGTAAAAATAAAGCTGAACTCTTTATAATGACAGCATATTTTATACAGCAAGTATTTTTAAATAAAATGGTAAGCTGCCTTTTTTCAAAAGGACATGGAATAATTGCAGCTCTAAACAACTTTTGTCACTGGGTTGAGTCTGAAAATGGCTCTTTGGATTGTCAGGGTTGCAGACCTGTTCTAGAGGCATCTGCAGGACTTTCAGTGAATGTGGACAGATGCAGATTTACCTGGAACTGGAGGCTAGAGTACAACTTGTAGCTGCAGCACACAGACTAAAACTTAATGGCCTCCAGTAGCCTGTTAAACAACACTAGTTATCAGCAGCTGTGGTTCTGCATGACTATACTACAATTTGAGGTTGAACCAGTTACATCGTGACATCTCCCACAGCAGCAGCATGGTGAGGAAACTGTTTCATGTTAGCTTAGCTAGCCTCCAGGTGGAACACATGACAAGCTAAACAAGCTTTTAATGGTGGGGGGAAGTACATCCCTCTACCCTGAACTTTTTCTTCTTCACTCTACAACGATTCTCAGCATTTTGATAAGTTGTTGACGTCTGTCATTATTAACGGCGACGTGAGATGCGCCCCCACCAGTAACTCCCCCTCCCTCTCTCTCCCACACAGGGCGACCAGCTCAGCCTCAGTCTTAGTATACATACCTCTGCTTACAGCTTGTTTTTTTCCCTCCTCCTCCTTCACTTTCAGAAAGCTGCTCCTGATGATTTGTTGTTCCTTTAATCATTCTATCATTGAAAAGTTTAAACACAACATGACATGTTCTTCCACAGCATGACGTCATGTACGTCACCATTCACGGTCAAAACAAGTGTCAGTAGGAGCAGGTCCTGCAGCCAGATCCGATCATTGCAAAGAATTGAAATATTGAGGGGTTTTTTTATGTCTTTTGGAGGAAATTCTCGAGTAGCGATGTATAGAGTGTATTTCTTAATACATAGGCTACATACATTTAATTAACTTTTTATTATTATTATTATTATTATTATTATTATTATTATTATTATTATGCAATTTTTTGTGCCCTGTCCAGCGGGTGGCGCCCCAGGCAGTTGCCTGTGTCACCTGTCAGCAAAGCCGGCTCTGCCTCCGTGGAGGACAAAGTGTGTTGCTGCTCGCTGCATTTGTGAAACAAAGTAAGGAATCAACCACAGTTTGCAACAATAGTAAACTTCAAAGTTGTAATTGGGTGCACAAATAGACTGAATGGGGAGGATCAATGCTGTGATCAAACAGTGAGACAGAGCTCATTAGTGTAGTTGATTTTCTTTAGTGATTTATTCCATCAAGTTCTCGAGTAGGGCCAGTTCCCTGGGCCTAACGTTTAAAAAAACGTTTGGCCCAGGTGACTTTCCTTGCAAGTCGTTGCCACAGCTTTCATTAGTTTCCACTCCTGGTACCATGTTTTGTTCTTCTTATTCTTCAAAGAAACAGCGTGATGTCTTTTTCAGCATGTACGTGCATGCTGCTTTTATTGAACATTCCCGTTACCACCAGTCGTTGGTGTTGCTATGAACTCACTTCGAACACAATGTAATACTGCCACCTAGTGGTCTGGCAACCTGATGATCACTTATCATTACAATAATGTCAGCTTTAACTACCATGATGCTGCAGCTGCAGATGTTCTGGTTCATGTCTAGAATAACCCGTGTTTAACAGTGATGTTGATTGTTATTTAATTAAATAATGAAAACTTGACGTGTCGCCTGAACACATCATGAGAAATGATTCTGACCCGATGTCTGCAGTCCTGTGTGCAGCATTCTTTCAGCCATTATAGTTATAACTGCCAGTTCACTAGCAAGGACCACGCCACAACAAAAGGAGTGATGATGACGATGATGATGATGAAGGATTGATTGATTGATAGAAAGAAAGAATGAGATATGATGATGAGCCGGAGGAAGACCTAGTGTGGGGGTGTAGTCTTTCGATAGTGAGTCCGGCTTAGGGAACCCCCCCTCAGATGGAACCCGAAAGAAGAGAAGGAAGCAGACAAGGAACAAGAATGGAGGAGACGGTCAGATGATGGGAAAGAAGTAGGACAGCAGGAAGGAGAAGGGAGGCAAAGAAGAGGGGGGCAAAGGCCAGGGAGGGGCAGCAGATGGAGAAAGGCCGAACGAAGCAGGCGGACGAGGCAAAAGGGAAGGTAGAGGAGATGCAACAAGAGGAAAGGGAGGGAAAGGGAGGGTCGTCGAGAGAACGAGAAACTGAGTTGATGAGGTGAGCGAGTATTTAAGGCTGCTCAGTGATTAGTGAGATTGGAGGCAGGTGTGGTTGAGGCGTGGTCCTGCTCCTGAACCTATGTTAATGAATTAACCTCATTTATACCTGCTTTTCAGACGTGCTAAATTACATGCAATTTTTTGCGCCCGCTTTCCGTTGAACGGTTTATAGATCACATTGTGCGTGTTAAACTGAGGTTTTGCATAGTCTCCCAATATTTTGAGCCTTCTGGCAGAAACGCCCAGTTTGCATATTCATCTGCAGCAGATGCGCAAAATGGACAGCGGGGCTATATTGCCCCTGAACAGGCGCAAATCTCCTTTTGCCCTGCTTTGTAAATCGGCTTATGCGGATTATTGCATGCGTAATGACGATACCGCCCGTTTTAACACACGCAAACCTTTCGTAAATCGGGCTCTAAGACATCTTTGTAATCTAACAAACTGATTGGTTTCATCAGGCTTCATAGATAAGTATATCTGAGTGTCGTCTGCATAACAATGAACATTTATGCCATGTCGTCTCCTGATATTACCCAAAGGAAGCATGTATAATGTGAAGAGAATTGGTCCGAGCACAGAACCCTGAGGAACTCCATGAGTTACTCTGGTGTGTGATGAAGACTCGTTGTTGACATTAACAAACTGAAATCTATCAGATAAGTATGACTTGAACCAATCTAATGCAGTTCCTCTAATTCCAATAACATGTTCAAGTCTCTGTAGCAGAATGTTGTGATCAATGGTGTCGAATGCAGCACTGAGATCTAACAGGACAAGTATGGACAGGAGTCCTTTATCTGAACCATGAGAAGATCATTAGTAACCTTCACCAGTGCCGTCTCTGTGCTATGATGAGCTCTAAAACCAGACTGAAACTTTTCAAACAGATTATTTCTGCTCAGATGGGCACAAAGTTGAGCTGAAACTGTTTTCTCAAGAATTTTAGACATAAAGGGGAGGTTGGATATCGGTCTGTAATTAGCTAAATTCTCCTGGATCTAGAGTAGGTTTTTTAAGTAAAGGTTTTATTACTGCAGTCTTAAAGGACTGAGGTACATATCCTGCCAATAGAGATGAATTTATCAGATCTAGTAAGTAAGTGTTAATCAAAGGAAAGACTTCTTTTAAGACCTTGGTTGGGATGGGATCCAGAATGCAGGTAGAAGGTTTGGATGTTACAATTAGTTTGGTTAACTCAGAAATCTGTATAGGACAGAAATGATCCAGACATAATTCAGCATCTACAGATGTCTCTAAACCTGCAGGGGGTAAGATGTCGTTAGTAGCTGGGAGGATGTCATGGATTTTCTCTCTAATAGAAACAATTTTGTTTGTAAAGAAACTCATGAAGTCGTCAAAGCTGAGAGTCGGGGGAATGCATGGCTCAACAGCACTACGGCTCTTCGTCAGCCTGGCTACAGTGCTGAAAAGGAACCTGGGATTATTCCTATTTTCCTCTATCAATAGTTCAAGTTCAAGTTCAGTTTATTTGTATAGCACGCTTACAACGACCGTGGTCGCACAAAGTGCTTCACAGAGATTTAAAAGATATCCAAATAGACAGATGAAAGAACACAGACACTGATGACAGCACATTAACACAAAACATACTAACACATTCACACCTACTATCAATGATGAATAATAAGCTGTTCTAGTCTTATATAAGGATTTTTTATAAGCTATTAGACTCTCTTTCCAGATTAAGGGAGACTCCTCTAAGCCAGATGCACCATTTCCTCTCATAACATCTAGATGTCTGTTTTAAAGCTCGTAGCTGGGAATTAAACCAAGGAGCTTCCTTCTTCTGACAGATGATCTTCTTTTTTTTAACGGAGCCACATTATCTAGTACTGTGCGGGTTGAAACTGCTATTTTATCAGCAAGCTGATCAATATGAACTGGAGTAAAGCTTGAATAGATGCTTTCTGTGATGTTAACATCTGGCATTGTAGGAAATAGTGATGAAATAGATTCTTTAAACTTGGTAACAGCACTATCTGATAAACATCTACTGTAATGGAATTTATTCTCAGCCATCGTGTAGTCAAGTAAAGTAAACTCAAAAGTTATTAAGAAGTGATCAGACAGAACAGGATTATGGGGAAAAACTTTCAGTTCCTCACTGTCAGTACCATACGTCAGGACCAGATCCAGAGTATGATTATGAGAATGAGTGGGTTCGTGAACATTTTGTGAAAAACCGATTGAGTCTAGCATAGATTTAAAAGCAATATTTAAGCTGTCATTGTCATTGTCAACATGAACATTAAAGTCGCCCAAAACGACAACTTTATCAGTATTCAACACTAAATCTGATAAAAAGTCTGAAAATTCAGTGAGAAACTCTGAGTAAGGTCCCGGTGGACGATACGCTACAGCTAACAGATACACTACAGCTAACAGATACGCTACAGCTAACAGACACGCTACAGCTAACAGATACGCTACAGCTAATGATACACTACAGCTAACAGATACGCTACAGCTAACAAAAGTGGTTTCTCTGATTTCCAGTTAGGATGAGAAAGGCTCAGAATTAGATGTTCAAAGGAATTATGACTAATCGTAGGTCTGGGATTAATAAATAGCCCTGATTGAAAGATAGCAGCCACACCTCCTCTTCGGCCTGCAGTTCTAGGAACATGAAAATTTAGGTAATCGGGTGGAGTAGATTCATAAATAGTAACATGATCATCCTGCTGCAGCAGGTTTCTTTGAGGCAAAATAAATCAATATGATGATCGCCAATCAGATCATTAACTAACAGAGATTTTGAAGAAAGGGATCTGATATTTAATAATCCACATTTAATGGTTTTATTTTTCTGTTTTGTTATGTTTATTGTTTTAATTTTTATTAGGTTATTGTGATTTACCTTAGAGGCGTTTTTGGATTTTATTCTAAGGGCCCGGGGGACAGACACAGTCACTATGGGGGTGTGGGAGGGGCGGCAGGTGGGAAACTGCAGAGAGGTGTGTAAGACTACAACCCTGCGTCCTGGTCTCAACCCTGGATTGTCAATGGTTTGACTGACTAACAAAATCGTCTAGATTCCTAGAAATGAGAGCTGCTCCGTCCAAAGTGGGATGGATGCCGTCTCTCCTAATAAGACCAGGTTTGCCCCAGAAAGTTTTCCAGTTATCTACAAAGCCCACGTTGTTTTCTGGACACCACCTAGACAACCAGCGATTAAATGACGACATGCGGCTAAACATCCCACATGGTTTTAGCAAAAGCACATACCGAAGCAACATTAACTTTTGTGACCTCTGATTGGCGTAACCGGGTGTCGTTACCGCCGGCATGAATTACAATGTTACGGTATTTACGTTTATCCTTAGCCAGCAGTTTCAAATAAGACTCAATGTCGCCCGCTCTGGCTCCTGGGATGCATTTAACTGCGGTCGCTGGTGTCTCTAAAGCCACGTTTCTGACTATGGAGCTGCCAATAACCAGGGTTTGTTGCTCAAAGGGTATGTCTTTGAGTGGGGCGTATCGGTTAGAAACGTGGACAGGTTGGTGGTGACCCGCGGGCTTAGCTTTAGCCTTAGAGCTACGTTTCCTCACAACCGTCGCCCATCCCTCCTGCTGTTCCGGCTGCTCGGAACCAACTGCGGAACCACTAGGGTCAGCCTGTCTACGAGGCTCCGCTCCGCCTAAAGCTAAAGCAGGGCCCTGGCTAGCTACTGGAGTCTTTTCCATGGAGCGGAGCCGAGCTTCTAATTTGCCTCGCCTCGCCTCCAAGGCTACAAACAAGCTACATTTGTTACACTTACCATTATCACTAAAGGACGCAGAGGTGTAGCTAAACATGAAGCACACCGAGCAAGAAAAGAGAGTGGCAGAGGGAGGAAGAGCAGAGAGCGGAGGAAAAGCGCTAGCAGCCATGCTAGCAAAGAGAGCTAACAGGCGTAGCAGATAACAAGGACTGGAGAATCCCAAAAACGGAGAACTAGTGAGGAAGTGTGTTTAAGCGTTATACGTTGAGAAAGGCCAAACGGTGAATGGTATAAGAAAAATAAGCAACTAAGGGCAGAGGAGAGAGCTAGCCCTTCAGAGCTCAAACAAGCGAGGTACACAGGAGCAAACAGGAAGTGACACAGCACGCCTTACCGCAACGTCAGCACGTCAATGTCAAGTTCTTCAAGTTCTTCAGCTCCTCAGGGGTAGGAAAGAATATTAACTGGGACATTATTAACACACCCTTTTGATTCCTGAGCTTTTTTTAAGTGATCATGTCTGCATGGGCCACATACACTGTAAAAAAAAAGGAAAAAAAAATTCAAAAGGGCACTTTCTAGGTCTAGAGGACAAAGGGCAGGTGGTCTAGCACCACCTAGTGTTTACCTGTGCACGCCACTGTCCATTCCCACACACAACGCACACCCATTATCTGTCCCACCCGCCAACACCAAAAACAAAAACCAAACAGATACACAATCACACCATGACTTCTCACTCACATTCACTCAAACGAACCCCCCAGACACTCCTTTCCACCTGGGCAGGACCAACCCCCACACCACACCCCAAACAACCACACACCTCTATCAACACCCCCCTGCCCATCCACACTCTCCGCCAACCCCTCCCACACATCAACAGCCACCCAATCCCCACACATCCGCTCCACCGGTCCCCATGCCCCCTCCCCGCCCACAGGCCCACACCCCCCGCAGACACACTCCCCTAAAAATATTTAGTCATGCTTGCTTATAACTTCTGATTTTCCAGTGGCATGCATCCAGTGTAACAACGTCGGAAGTGCTGTTATGTGGAAGCAGTCAGTTTTTGAGGCTTTCTCGTCATCCTCATCCTCCAGCATCAGTGGGAACCTGTTCCTCTCCACTCACATAAGTTATTCTGCCTCCGCTGGCTCACATTAACACACACGCCCCCTTCCTCACATGTCCCCCTTATCCTCACATCTCCTGGATCGGTCCCTCCGAGCTGTGAAGCTGCAGCACCTCTAAATATTCCTTCCCAGAAAGAAGAGTTGCAGCCCAGCCACTGGGCCTGCGGGGCTTCTCTTCCAGCACCAACCACGGAGCGAGGAGGAGGGTTGGAGAGACCTCTTCCACAAATCTCCTCCTAAGCTGTCAAAACAGAAGTGGCAC
The DNA here is from genome assembly GCA_023101725.1 of Atherinomorus stipes. Lineage (NCBI taxonomy): Eukaryota > Metazoa > Chordata > Actinopteri > Atheriniformes > Atherinidae > Atherinomorus > Atherinomorus stipes. The sequence goes on along the minus strand of JALJCO010005291.1, from coordinate 74,973 downwards.
CTTTTAACCGGAAATAGGCGCTTTTCAGAATTAAATGTTTTCATTTTTTACGCTATTTAAAGGCTTGAACTATTTAAGTTCATTACATTTACTTGAAAAACCATAGGTTTTTTCATTAGACACATTTTATTTAAAAAAAAAAGGAAAGAAGATGGAATTGTGTCTTAACATTTGATTAGTTTTTTTTATTGGGGAAGAAAGCTGAAAAATATAAAGACATTACGACGGGAAAATGATCATTCTTCTGAGTGATGTGAGAGAATAGCAGAGCCATTTTAGAAAAAGAAATCTATCTATCTATCTATCTATCTATCTATCTATCTATCTATCTATCTATCTATCTATCTATCCATCCATCCATCCATCCATCCATCCATCCATCCATCCATCTATCCATCTATCTATCTATCTATCTATCTATCTATCTATCTATCTATCTATCTATCTATTTTTGGGGGGATGATTCAGTTTAGTTAAAGTGTTGATGACACACACACTTGCAGCAACTTTGCCATACAACAACGCACCAAGACAAAATCAGTATTTCTGTGCAGTTAGAAGTTAATCAGACATGTATTTATGTAAATATCCGATGTTTAGGAGGCTCGGCTAAATGCTAATAGCTTTTCAGTCACGAAACTAGCCGCCATGATGTGTCATCAGTGACATACAGAGTTGCGGTCCGTCCATTGAGTTACATGTATAATCTAAGCTGTGGAAAACATGAAAGATGCTCCAGAACAGCTGGACTGGAACTGGTTTGTGGTGGATCATCAGCCAGTTCAGAAAAGTGTGATAATGCTGAGGAATTTGAGGCAATCACATTTTACATGGCTGCACGGTGGCGTGGTGGTTAGCACCGCAGCCTAACAGTAAGAAGGTCGCTAGTTTGATTCCCGGCTGGGGAGGGGGGTTTGAACAATTCTAACAGCAGCCTTCCTGTGTGGAGTTTGCATGTTCTCCCCGTATATGCGTAGGTTCTCACCGGGTTCTCCAGCTTCCTCCCACCATCCAAAGACATACGTGTTAGGTTAATTGGTCACTCTAAAGCCCCGTTTCCACCCGTGGGTCTGGGTCAGGTCGGGTCGGGCCAGGCCGGATCGGGTGGGTTTGGGTACGGATGTGTTGATTTCACGCTGTGTCCCCACAGCAACCTGTACCCTTATTCTGGAGGCGGAGAATTAGCTGGACAGCGCTGCTACGTGATTGTGTGACATCATCGCCGTGTAACGCCGTTTAACCAAAACACCGCACTACACGTGACAGAAACAGAAAGGAGTCACCCCGGCTTTGTTTTTACGCTGGGTCACGCGGGAAGTGGCGGATTTTTCAATGAATCAGCTGATTGCTGTGTATTAGCTCCACCTCTTTGGTCCGGATCGGTTAGATCAGTACCCCTACCGAAGGGTGCCAAAAAAGTAGGCCGGGTCGGGTCGGATATAAGGGTACCCGTCCCAGTTTTTATCTGTGGAGACGCAAAAAAAACGTGGACCGATCCGGCCCAACCCGACCCAGACCCGCTGGTGGAAACGGGGCTTAAATTGCACCTAGGAATGAATGTGAGTGTGATTGGTTGTCTGTCTCTCTGTGTTGGCCCTGCAACAGACTGGCGACCTGTCCAGGTGTACCTGCCTCTCGCCTGATATTTAGCTGGGATAGGCTCCAGCAACCCCCGCGACCCTGAACTGGATAAGCGGCACAGAAAATGACTGACTGACTGACACATTTTACAAGCTAGAACCAGAGTAGACCAGTAGCCAGCTGCCTACAGTCTGTCTCCAGCCTCAGGTCCACTGGTTCAGCTAAAAGCCTGCAAGACCACACAGAGGGAACCAGAACTGTAAGGAGCGACCTGAAACAGCACAAGCAGACCGACAACTGATAAGGAGCTACACCGGTTTGATAGAGCTAGGCATGACAGAGACACTCATTCCTTGCATTAGCTCGCGGCTAACGGCTAGCCGTGGTAAATAATTATCCTTTAAAAATGAGAAGATAACAACTTCCATGGTTCCAGTGGAGTTTTAAAATAGTTCCCGTTTCTGAGGATGGAAGGAAGGATGCATGTTTGGAAGCAGCTGGAAGAGATCTGATGACGGAGACGTCCTCATATAACCGAGCAGCAGCTGTCTGTCCGTACAGCAGCTGTATGACCGATGTGATGATGCAACAATGGTTGAAAAAGAATATTCTAGAGGACATTTCGCAGTTTCATTGTGCTAGAAGTCTCAACACGTTGGTGGCTGAAGCTCCAGTAAACAGACGCTGTAGACAGGAGAGACGAGCAGACGCTCCTGCTGCTACTGTTTCCCTGTGAGTCAGACTCCGACCTGCTTTTTTATGCTCTTCAAAATAAAATTCTAAATCTGTAGGAAACCTAAATAACCTAACGCTGTTCTTACGAGCTTTTAACCATTAACTTTCAATACAATTTGAAGGCTGAGTCGTTACTGTTTGTCTTTAAAAATGGAAAAGGACCTTAAAAACCGCAATAAAGCCGTTGACTTCAATGTTAAATAAGTTGTGAAGACTCTCTGGCAGACATCACATCCGGTTTCTTCTCTCAGCGCCACCGTCTGGTCAGATGCTGAAAAGCAGCCATGTTTTCTAATAACTCATCTATGCAGCTGCATTTGTTTCTATTACAAAGATCATCATGAAGAACGTTTTCGTTGATAAAACATGGCAAAAAATGTCAAAAACGTGTCATCAGTACTTTAAATTTTCTTTTTATTTAATTATTTTGGGACAAAAGAAAAAAATGTGTATTTCCTTCTTTTAATAAAAAAACAAACAAAAAAAAAACAACAATCTTAACACAGAAAAATCATTTTGTTTGTTTTGGTTTTGAAATGGAAAAGAGAGGGGAAATGGGTTTTGGGGGGGGCTTTAATATTAATTAAAAAAAATTTTGATCAAATTATCTCAGTAAGTCAGAGAGAAGATAAATGATTAAGTATAAAAAATATGTGATTAATTCAGAAATACCAAACAGTTTTTCGTGAAATCACGTTTATTCTGAGAATGAATCTTGTACAACCTGTCTTCTCTTCTTAAATATCAAATCATCGTCTCTGAACGCAAAAGCTTTTATTTTGAAACGTCACGTCGGATGCTTGACTCGGACTCGGGTCCGTTAACTTCACAGACTCTCCGGTCAGTTCTGTCTTCCACGGTGGAGCGAGTTTACAGCCCACGCAGCGCACCGTCTGCCTGCGCTCCGGGCCCCGGACCTCTGCTCCACCATCAGCGGCTCCGCTGGACCGCTCGCCGACAGTCGCGCGTCATGGCCCGCGTGGTGGTTGAAGGGATGCCGGCGACAGCCGCCGGAGGCGGAGTGATGCTGACCCGGCGAAGGAGCAAAGCCCGGCGGAGACAGCGAAAGGAGCTGTTCGGTGTCCAGATGTGCTTCGCGGGGGTCGTGCTGGGTCTCGTGGCGGGGCTCCGCTCCGCGTCAGGTGAGCACCGCGCTGAACCTCCGCGTGTCCTCCGCGCAGGAACACAACGTTCAGTCTGAGGGACACATGTTGGAGCAGAATAAGCTCTAGTAGCCGCTGGGAGCATTTACAGGGAATGATTATATAAATGATGAGTAAAAACAATGAATCTGAATCATCATCACAGAAAAGATTTCCGTGCACGCACGCGTGAGTGCAACACTGAGCAGCTGAGGGACAACACGCATTCCTGTAGGGTCCATGCAGACACATCAGCTGGATTTCTGTCACCGCAACACCACATATACAGTCTCTGTCACACCTAAACAACATTTCTTCAAAAGTAAAAATCCCTGGAAATGACTGCTGCCTTAATTAATTCAGAAAAATCTGCTTTACTGTCTGTAAACGTCATGGCTGATGGTTTTTACCTGAAACTGTGTTTACTGTGTGAACTCTGCTCCAGGGCAGCATCTTTTCTCCCCCACTTTACCACACAGACGTGTAAAGAGGGATGCTCACGATAATGACTCTTTCTGAGTGATTTGCAAGTCCTAATCTCAGATTAAACGGGACTTTCCAGTTTCAGCTTTGTCAGTGGCGGCTGTCAGCAGCCCTGTGATTGGTCAATGGTGGTTTTATTCTTTTCTCTGCACTTGTTTATAAGGGCCATTCTTATTATTCGGTGCCATTTGAGTCCCCATGATATAGTATGCCATATTTTGTGTAAAAAAAGAGATAATGTTCACTTCCAAAAGCTTTTCTCACATTGTTAAAGGTGTCATCACCCGGAAATCCCACTTTTTTACGTTAAAACATGTGTACTGGAACAGGACCTCAGTTTTAACGTGCCAGAAACTCCGGAGAGTGAAAGTAACTTCGTCTTTGAGTGCGGGCTCTCTTTTCTCACCAGAACCGGCCACAAGCACGCGCTCTCCACAGTACGCGAATTGGATTTCATTCTCCCATTGACGTGAACAAGAGAGGCGGCTAAGCTAGCCTCTTTAGCGCCACCTAAAAGCAGCTGATTACCTGCCACGGAGTATACCAGCTTTGTCAGAAAGGACGCCGGCGACAAGGAGGAGAAGGAGGGAGATTGCCTTGCTGAATTGCCTCGGCAGAAATTCATCAGTTTTCAGTGAAACAGGAGGGACAGCTTTACCAGGGAGCAGTGGATTATATTTCTCAGTGAGGATGTGCAGTCGGTAAGTGTTGCTGCTGTGTAACTTATTATCTTTTGTGTCAGAGACCAGTAAACGGTGGTAGACGAGTGGACAAGCTGCTAATGTAGCTACAGAAGCTAACAGTGTTTGGTTAACTTCACGTCAGACGTCCGCTCCTTATATCCATCAGAGTCCAGCCCTTTTACTCCGGATCCTCTCCATCAACCGCACCGTTACGTTTTTATCACGTTTTTCTCTGCTGGGACATCATTTCCTTCACCTGCTCTGTCCTGATAAAACTTTGTTTTGGCTTTGATGTTTGCCTCGTGAACGCGCTTACAGATAGCTCTGATTCTCGTACGAATTGTCGCGACAAACAATAGTTGGGGATTAAAAGAGGTTAAAATGAGCTCATTACATTTTCCTCTCACCCAACTAGAATTAAAAATTCATTTGAAGATAATTTAAGAAGGATTGTGTATGTTAAACAGCAGGTTATGACACCTTTAAGCTCCCTCTACGATCAAATACAAAAATATCAATGCAGGATCAACACAATTTAAAATATTTATCTTTATTTTAGCAAAGGCATACAAAATGCCATGTCCCCACTCATGTTTGCTCATTTTAAGTTACAATTATAAGTGATAGAAAGCTGACAAATTCCACATTTTTCATTTCTTTTGTATAGCTTCATTTACAATGATTCTTACTGAATAATATTTTTCGTTTCTATTAAAGTTTTTTTGTGCCTTATTTTTAAGAATATGTTCTGTCCGTGAGTTGACCGTCCCCCCTGATACTCTGATGTAAAGTGCCCTGACCACACCCCCTAAATCCTCATTTCGTCATGTGACACAGGAAGTAGCACTTTTGGAGGGTAAATCAAACACATGCATGCACTTAAGCATGATACTTTTTTGAAAACATTTTCTCAGTGTTTTGGAGTGCATGGTTGATGTGGCAGAGCATGACATGTCCACCCTGTTACCATTATTTAGGGAGCAAAGCAACATTTTTTGGTCATTTTGAAAATATGGTTTAAAAAATTTGTAAAAAATTCTTCATAGTTTTCTCTATATGCTAACTTCTCTTTCATCACATGAGCAGTAATCGCAGATGTTGGTATAAAATGTCCCCCATGTTACCGTCCTCCCTGATACTGTTTTGTATTGTAACTGGGGTTGACGCACAGTAACAGGGTGGACTAACAATGCTATATAAAACATTTCATAAGCAAATGATGGTTTTTATTACTGATTATGAATTGAGGTATATATATTTTTTAAATTCAAAATTCCATTTTTTTATTGGTCAAGAAATGGTACACTTCCCTTTTAAAAGGCTGAATTCACACTAGTCACTTAAATAACAATAAACTGAAAAACGTAATATGAAATGAAATTGTGCTAAATAATAAAATTTTGAAAAGTGTTTTCGAATTTCAGTTGAAAAAATAATTAAATACACAACTTTCACAGTGAAATTAGAGCATATTACTTATGAAAAGTGGACCTAATCACCCTATGTCCACCCTAATAAAACCAACAGATATTAAGCCTATTTTTGTGCTAACTTGAAGGATACAAATTATCCCAATTAACCTACTTAAAAAAGAGGGGCAAAATACATAAAAAATATTTAATTTCAAAACAAATGTGCTGAGAAAAGATTACACTTTAAATTAAAGCAGAACTATTTTATTTACTCCTTTGTTTTTTTAAAATATTTGCCAAATACATTTCCATGACAAATTGAGGGACATTTTTTTTTCTTTTCTCTTTAATTAAGGGAATTTTAACTCTGAGAAAATATGGCTGTTACAAAAGTTGTGCATATAAAACATATATTTAAAGAGATGAGAATGTCCGGTAACAGGGGGGACATTTTATCTTTGTCACATTTAAAGAATTGAATCATATTATCCAACAGAAATATCGTAAGCTGGACCAGTATACTGTTTGTACAGTTTAATTTGTTCTCTTTCAGATAAAATAATAAAATTATGGAAATTTGACTTTTTTTGGATGAGGTTTGATAGGCTGAAATGGCACTGAATACCAGGAATGACCCATATGACGTTTTCATCTTTGCTGAAGATTGAGGCAGTTTTTCATTTAAAAATGTTGTTACTGAGCAGAAGGTTTTCTGTGTAGATGTTCTATCCGATTAATGACCGATTGGTTTTCTTTCTGATAACCAGTATGTGCATCTGTGAGTTAAAGGATGAAAGAAGCACAAAGACCAAACATCCTTGTCTTTCATCAATCCATCCATCCATCCATCCATCCATTTTCTTCCGCTTATCCGGGGTCGCAGGGGCAGCTGCCTAACCAGGGAAGCCCAGACTTCCCTCTCCCCAGCTACATCTACCATCTCATCCAGGGTGATCCCGATGCGTTCCCAGGCCAGCCGGGAGACATAGTCCCTCCAGCGTGTCCTGGGTCTCCCTCGGGTCTGGTCCGGGATGAGACGTAGTCCCTCCAGCATGTCCCTGGGTCTCCCCGGGGTCTGGTCCGGGATGAGACGTAGTCCCTCCAACGTGTCCTGGGTCTTCCTCGGGGTCTGGTTCGGGATTAGACGTAGTCCCTCCAACGTGTCCTGGGTCTCCCTCGGGTCTGGTCCGGGATGAGACGTAGTCCCTCCAACGTGTCCTGGGTCTCCCTCGGGTCTGGTCCGGGATGAGACGTAGTCCCTCCAACGTGTCCTGGGTCTCCCTCGGGTCTGGTCCGGGATGAGACGTAGTCCCTCCAGCATGTCCTGGGTCTCCCCGGGGTCTGGTCCGGGATGAGACGTAGTCCCTCCAGCGTGTCCTGGGTCTCCCCGGGGTCTGGTCCCGGTGGGACGTGCCTGGATCACCAGGGAGGCGTCCAGGAGGCATCCTGACCAGATGCCCGAGCCTCCTCATCTGGCTCCTCTCTATACGGAGGAGCAGCGGCTCTACTTTGAGCCCCTCCCAAATGACCGAGCTCCTCACCCTATCTCTAAGGGAGAGCCCGGCCCCCCTGCGGAGGAAACTCATTTCAGCCGCTTGTACCCGCGATCTCGTTCTTTCGGTCATGACCCACAGCTCATGGCCATGGGTGAGGGGGGGGGGGGTAGATGGACGGTAAATTGAGAGCTCCTCCTTCTGGCTCAGTGCCTTCTTCACCACGGCAGACTGATGCAGTCCTCATCACTGCAGATGCTGCACTGATTCATCTGTCCATCTCCCGCTCCATCCTTCCCTCACTCCATAGTTGTGTAGGACCCTAGGAAGAGTGGCTTTTGTCAGGACAAAAGCTAATGGGGATCAGACTATTAAACAATAATAAACATTAAACCCCTGAACAAGACCAGGGATACCTGAACCCCTCTACCTGGGGCAAGACCTCACCCCGACCCGAGAAGACACTCCACTTTTTCCGGGTGAGGCCCATGGTCTCAGATATGGAGGTGCTGATCTTCATCCCAGCCACTTCACACTCGGCTGTGAGTCTGTCTGACGGGACTCTGCCAGACGTTCCCAGCAGACCCTCACCACATGTTCGGGCCTCTCAGAACTGCACACCCTTCCACCATGGTAAGGTGCAGCTCATGCCCAGTCCTGATTAATTCAAAACTAATTACCTCCACCACAAAGACATTGTTCACGATGTCAGTCATCAACACTGGGTACTCCCTTGTCCAGCCATTCCTGAGTTTTTTTTACAGGTCACAAGTAATATCTGTTTCTCCATTCAGTCAGTCAGTCAGTCATTGTCTGTACCACTTATCCAGTTCAGGGTCACGGGGGTTGCTGGAGCCTATCCCAGCTATTATCAGGCAAGAGGCGGGGTACACCCTGGACAGGTGTTGCTCCATTTAAATTCCTCTAAATCAACTTCAGACAGAAGATTGCGGCTTATAGTCATTTTAGTTGAAAAAACACTCTAGGGTTTAAGTGTATTATGACAGTGATTTGCCTCAGCTTCCACATCTCCAACAGGCTGTCTGATCTCATTATATTTTCTTGTAGTTTAGAGTGATCAGATCATAGATGGTGTTTTTCCATGCAAATTCCCTCCATTTGGAGAATTTGTTGTTTTTTCACTGTAGATTAAAGAAATGAATATTATTAATCCCCTGCAACAATACTATAATAAAAAGTGAAAACAACAAAGTAAATGTATAAACATGTCAGAGAGGAAGAAGAAATACTCTGATATTAAGGAGAGATCGATTCATTCTCTGTCGTTGAGCACCATCTCTGTTATTTCTTTTCTCTAAAAAGAGGGAGAGCTGGGGCGGTGATTAGCTCAGTTGGTTGAGCAGCCGCCCCATGAACAGAAGCTACAGCTCCTCAGCGCAGTCGGCCCTGGTTCGATTCCCGGTCCAGGTCCCTTTGCTGCATGTCACATTTAAAAGTCTTGCAGCACACAGGTGAGATATATCTGCAGATGGAGGACAGATAACAGAATGTCCTGTGCATATGTACATGTACACTGTAGTTGCCTTCATTTATCAAATAGGTTTGAGATTTCTATTAGCATTGTGAACATAAATGGTCTCATACAGTGATTAAAAAATAAACATATTCATTTCACAGATTAAACAACTACATACTTACTAATACACCACCTGGCAAAAAAGTGGCTCCTGGATTTAAAGAAGGAAATAGGTCGGAGCTTCCTATTGGATAATTACTGCATGTGTGATTATCTTTCAGCTGCAACAATTTTTTTTAAGTCCAACTGGTGCAATGAGTTGCTTCTCATTTCTTAAACATTTATGTGGAAAGACACATACGTTACTCTGTCTGAGAAGGGTCAGGTCCAGGTTCAGGTCTAGGATTGTGGGGACCATCATCTTTCAGGTACAAGTCCAGGTGCAGATCCAGGTTCAGGTCTAGGATAGTGGGGACCATCATCTTCCAGGTCCAGGTTCAGGTCTAGGATAGTGGGGACCATCGTCTTCCAGGTCCAGGTTCAGGTCTAGGATTGTGGGGACCATCATCTTTCAGGTACAAGTCCAGGTGCAGATCCAGGTTCAGGTCTAGGATAGTGGGGACCATCATCTTCCAGGTCCAGGTTCAGGTCTAGGATAGTGGGGACCATCGTCTTCCAGGTCCAGGTTCAGGTCTAGGAAAGTGGGGACCCATCATCTTCCAGGTTCAGGTCTAGGAGAGTGGGGACCATCGTCTTTCAGGTTCAGGTCCAGATTCAGGTCTAGGAGAGTGGGGACCATCGTCTTTCAGGTTCAGGTCCAGGTTCAGGTCTAGGATAGTGGGGACTATCGTCTTTCAGGTTCAGGTCCAGATTCAGGTCTAGGAGAGTGGGGACCATCGTCTTTCAGGTTCAGGTCCAGGTTCAGGTCTAGGATAGTGGGGACCATCGTCTTTCAGGTTCAGGTCCAGGTTCAGGTCTAGGATAGTGGGGACTACCGTCTTCCAGGTTCAGGTCCAGATTCAGGTCTAGGAGAGTGGGGACCATCGTCTTTCAGGTTCAGGTACAGGTTCAGGTCTAGGATAGTGGGGACCATCGTCTTTTAGGCTCAGGTCCAGGTTCAGGTCTAGGATAGTGGGGACTACCGTCTTCCAGGTTCAGGTCCAGATTCAGGTCTAGGAGAGTGGGGACCATCGTCTTTCAGGTTCAGGTACAGGTTCAGGTCTAGGATAGTGGGGACCATCGTCTTTTAGGCTCAGGCCCAGGTTCAGGTCTAGGATAGTGGGGACCATCGTCTTTAAGGCTCAGGTCCAGGTTCAGGTCTAGGATAGTGGGGACTATCGTCTTTAAGGCTCAGGTCGGCTATCAGCTGAGGCTGATGAGAAAATATCGGCATTGGTATCTGCCCCATAAAAGCTGTATCGGTAGGATCCCTACTTTGTTCTGACAAAAAGATGCACCCTGCATGGAAGGTGTAATGCAGTGTAAGGAAGGTCAGACCAAATTTCACTTGGATATTCACCAGAATCATGTTGTAACTCAGATTCTAGATCAGCACAGAAATCTAGCAGGATCTGTTTCAGGATGTCACCAGCTGTGATCAGCTGTCAGATAAGCTATGCATCTGTTTTTTTCTTTTAATATTACTTAATGAATAATACTTTTTATGAAAGTACAAGGATGCTGAGATCGCTGCAACACCTGCAGAAATAATGCTGTTTCTCCGCTCGACTTATGTCTGTGATGGTAAATGTCACACTTTACAGGAAAATGTTCTCGTGAACAAACGATGTGCAAAACGATCTGCATAAAAACAAATGATAAAGGGCCATGAACTCTGTGTGTGTCACACTTCTTTGTCTTTTGAGTTGAAATAAATTTCTAAATGAATTTCCAAATGTTAAACATCATTCTGGTCACGGCTAAATGATGTTTTTTCACTCAGAAGGACAGCATTTATACTATATCTTTGTTTACATGGAAATAGTATTTCTGAATTTTAAGTTTACATGTTTAGTCGCCTTTATAGCATGGTCAGTGCGAATTCTGATACTAACTGGCGTGCTTTATTTCCATATATGCACACGTAGTTAGGCAAGTTAAATGGGTTAGGGGTTAGGTCATCTGGAAGGAAGGTCTGATGGAACTGGTAACATCTGGAATGAAGGTCTGATGGGACTGGTCACATCTTGAATGAAGCGTCTGACAGAACTGGTCGCATCTGGAATGAAGGTCTGATGGGACTGGTCACATCTGGAATGAAGGTCTGATGGGACTGGTCGCATCTGGAATGAAGGTCTGATGGGACTGGTCGCATCTGGAATGAAGGTCTGATGGAACTGGTCACATCTTGAATGAAGCGTCTGACAGAACTGGTCACATCTGGAATGAAGGTCTGATGGGACTGGTCGCATCTGGAAAGAAGGTCTGATGGGACTGGTCACATCTGGAATGAAGGTCTGATGGGAATGGTCGCATCTGGAATGAAGGTCTGATGGGACTGGTCGCATCTGAAATGAAGCATCTGATGGAACTGGTTACATCTGGAATGAAGGTGTTATGGAACTGGTCACATCCTGAATGAAGCATCCGATGGAACTGGTTACATCTGGAATGAAGGTCTGACGGAACTGGTCACATCTGGAATGAAGCATCTCATGGAAATGGTCACATCCTGAATGAAGCATCCGATGGAACTGGTTACATCTGGAATGAAGGTCTGACAGAACTGGTCACTTCTGGAGTGAAGCATCTGATGGGGCTGGTCACATCTGGAATGAAGCGTCTGACAAAACTGGTCACTTCTGGAATGAAGCATCTGATGGAAATGGTCACTTCTGGAAATAAGGTCTGATGGAACTGGTCGCATCTGGAAAGAAGGTCTGATGGGACTGGTCACATCTGGAATGAAGGTCTGATGGGAATGGTCACATCTGGAATGAAGGTCTGATGGGACTGGTCGCATCTGAAATGAAGCATCTGATGGAACTGGTTACATCTGGAATGAAGGTGTTATGGAACTGGTCACATCCTGAATGAAGCATCCGATGGAACTGGTTACATCTAGAATGAAGGTCTGACGGAACTGGTCACATCTGGAATGAAGCATCTCATGGAAATGGTCACATCCTGAATGAAGCATCCGATGGAACTGGTTACATCTGGAATGAAGGTCTGACAGAACTGGTCACTTCTGGAGTGAAGCATCTGATGGGGCTGGTCACATCTGGAATGAAGCATCTGACAAAACTGGTCACTTCTGGAATGAAGCATCTGATGGAAATGGTCACTTCTGGAAATAAGGTCTGATGGAACTGGTCACATCTGGAATGAAGGTCTGACGGAAATGGTAACATCTGGAATGAAGGTCTGATGGGATTGGTCACATCTGGAGTGAAGGTCTGATGGAACTGGTCACATCTCAAAGAAGCATCTGATGGGACTGGTAACATCTGGAATGAAGGTCTGATGGAACTGGTCACATCTGGAATGAAGCATGTGATGGGACTGATCGCATCTGGAATGAAGGTCTGATGGAACAGGTTACATCTGAAATGAAGGTCTGATGGGACTGGTAACATCTAGGATGAAGGTCTAATGGAACAGCTCACATTTGGAATGAAGCATCTGGCGGAACTGGTCACATTTGGAATGAAGCATCTCATGGAAATGGTCACATCCTGAATGAAGCATCTGATGGAACTGGTAACATCTGGAATGAAGGTGTTATGGAACTGGTCACATCCTGAATGAAGCATCCGATGGAACTGGTTACATCTGGAATGAAGGTCTGACGGAACTGGTCACTTCTGGAGGGAAGCATCTGATGGGGCTGGTCACATCTGGAATGAAGGTCTGATGGAACTGGTCACATCTGGAATGAAGCGTCTGACAAAACTGGTCACTTCTGGAATGAAGCATCTGATGGAAATGGTCACTTCTGAATGAAGGTCTGATGGAACTGGTCACATCTGGAATGAAGGTCTGATGGAACTGGTCACATCTTGGAATGAAGCGTCTGACAGAACTGGTCACATCTGGAATGAAGGTCTGATGGGTGGTCGCATCTGGAAAGAAGGTCTGATGGGACTGGTCACATCTGGAATGAAGGTCTGATGGGAATGGTCGCATCTGAAATGAAGGTCTGATGGGACTGGTCGCATCTGAAATGAAGCATCTGATGGAACTGGTCACATCTTGAATGAAGGTCTGACAGAACTGGTCACATCTGGAATGAAGGTCTGATGGGACTGGTCGCATCTGGAATGAAGGTCTGATGGGACTGGTCACATCTGGAATGAAGGTCTGATGGGACTGGTCACATCTGGAATGAAGGATCTGATGGGACTGGTCACATCTGGAATGAAGCATCTGATGGAACTGGTCACATCTGGAATGAAGGATCTGATGGAACTGGTCACATCTGGAATGAAGCATCTGATGGAACTGGTTACATCTGGAATGAAGGTCTGATGGGACTGGTCACATCTGGAATGAAGCGTCTGATGGAAATGGTCACATGTGGAATGGTCCAGTAAAAGACGGAAGGTTAAGGTTTACTCCATCTCTCTCCATCTCCCTCATCTCCCTCCACCCCTTTTCATCTCCCTCCATCTTTCTCCATCTCTTTCCATCTCCCTCCACCACTCCCCATCTCTCTCCATCCAGCACTCCACAGTGAGAAAGCCCTGGGACTCAGAGAGGAAGCAGACATGAAGGAGAAGAGACAAGAGTGAGAGGAGAGAGAGGAGAGGAGGGAGGGTAATGATGTGAGGAGGAAAGCTGGGAGTACATGAGGACATCAGTGGCAGTGATGGGTGGAGGAGGCAGACAAGCTAGCAATGAGATGAAGAAAATAGGAGGAAGATCCCGGGAGGCAGTGGTACCTGATGCTGTCAACGGCTCAACTTCCAGAGGGGAATTCACACCCCTCTGGTCTCCATTCTCTTGACCTCTACCCCCTCTCCACTCTACCTCACACACACACGTAGGGTCTCCAGGAGGGCGTGTGTCAGGCAGGCACGATGAGGGGGGAGCATCAAAGTGCCTTCGTTCGCTGCGTCTGGAGAGTGGAGGAGGAGAGTGTGGGAGGCTGGGTCAATGCATGTGTGTTGGGGAGTGCATGTGGGTGTTGGGAGTTTGGGGATGTGGGGTGGAGGAAGGAGCGTGTGGGTGTTGGGGATCAAGGGTGTGTGTGTGTGTGTCAGGTTGGAGGGTGGGGCAGGTCAGTGCATGTGTGCAAGTACCGAAAGTACTTGCGCGTTGGTCAGTATTGGTCCATATTCTACCTGTATGCAGGTTTGTCTGTGTTTAACCAGTGATAGGAGAGGATGCTAGGTGGAAGGGGGCAATGATCCACCTATATGACCACGTCTAAAAGGCGTTCTCTGCACCTGCTCTAAATTCCACCAACATCCATCAGAGTAGCTTATAAGAAATTTAAGCTGCAGTAAGTAATGATATAAGTATTGGTGAAAAAGGTAATAATATATACCGTTATTAGCATACACCCAACAAACTTAAATGAAGCTGAGAAGAATAACACTTATTTTGACCAAAGAAGCAAAACAAAGTTTGTCAACAACTGTCAATCAGAACTGAAGAATCTTTTACTTTAAAAGAAATCAGATATCCATCAAGCTCATGGAAAAAAACTACTCGCTTACAAAAACAAACAATACTTATATACATCTCTACAGCGGGGTTCAGAGCCTGAAACAACGGAACCAGAACCAGAACCAGAACCACTTCTCTGTGAAAGCACCAGTCCAGACCTCCTATTCTTTTTCTGCTTCTTTGTCAGATGAAAACATTTTTATGTTTGGATAAATTTTGGCCACTAACAGCCACCATCCATTCACAACTGTTCTTGGCGTTTGTAGTTATTGCAGTTACCATCTTTATTTTTTTTTAAGGATTTTTTGGGCACTAGTGGCCTTTATGCGACAGTGTATAGCGACAGGAAAGGGGCAGAGAGAGTGGGGAGTGACATGCAGCAAAGGGACCTAGACCGGAATTGAACCGGGGCCGACTGCGTTGAGGAACTGTAGCCTCTGTTCATGGGGCGGCTGCTCAACCAACTGAGCTAATCACCGCCCTGCAGTTACCATCTTTACCTCTAGATGTCAGTAATTCCGATACACTGTACCTTTAAATTGCAGATATAGTTTATGACATGCTGGGTTAATGCATTTGGATTTCATCTACCAGTAAACTTGACAAGCACTTGTGTTGTCTGGAAAACAAACTCCAAAACAAAATCCAGGTTGAAACCTTTTTACAGAACCTTTGTGAAAGCTTAAAAGAAGAAACCGTGGTGGAATGGGACGACTAAACCTCCAGTTCTGCTAGATTTAAAATACATTTTTAAATCAAGGTTTTTAGTTGTCACTTTTTTGGATGGTTATCCCACACCCCTGTCTTTGTCACCATGACCCCCTGCTTAATCAAAGAACCAGAAAGGCTGCCATGTTGGCCTAACAATGGCTGCTGGAACATAATTTCATGAATACTTACAAATTTAGGGCATAACATACCAAGCATGTAATCACCAGCTACTAAGGAAAAAAAACTTTATTAGTTGTTGCAGATTAAAGGAATAGTTCACCCATAGAATGATTTGACTTTATTTTCCACTTCCCCTCATGCTGAGCAAGACTCTGGAGCACTTTTTTAATATCTCAAATGCAGCCGGCGATCAGGAAGGCTTCTCATTTTCCTCCAACTTTCATATAATGGAGTTCGCCGGGGTCCGAGCCAAAAAGGTCCATAAAAGTCCACAAAAACTTGTCAATATTCCTCCATACTGCTCATCCAATGTAATCCAAGTGTCCTGAGTGGGTAGCATCCAGAATTTACTTGAAACGTCATTTAGTATATTTTTAGAGCCTAAACAGTACTGCATCGCATGTCTAGCGAGCACGCAGATGCACGTTCACGAAACTATGGAAGCCGCGGCAGATGAGATTGTGCGTTCTTTTTATCTTTCTTTCTTTGTTTTAAATCAACATCCAACCCCTCCTGTGTTTGTCCCGTTTTTTCTGCAGCTCTGTCGCTCTTAGCACAATGTAAACAGTGAATTTCTTCTATGCTTGCATTATCGGCAGAGTAGGCTCTGAACGCCGAGGCTTCCATAGTGTCACGAACCCGCTTTGGCGCGCTTGCAAGAAAAAGGAGATAGCACTGTTTAGTCTATGAAAATGTACTAAATGACGTCGTTTCCAGTAAATTCTGGACGCTACCCACTCAGGACGCTTGGATTACATTGGACGAGCAGTATGGAGGAATATTGACAAGTTTTTGTGGACTTTTATGGACCTTTTTGGCTCGGACCCCGGCGAACTCTATTATATGAAAGTTGGAGGAAAATGAGATGCCTTCCTGATCGCCGGCTGCATTTGAGATACTAAAAAAGTGCTGCAGAGTCTTTCTCACCATGAGGGGAAGTGGAAGATAAAGTTACATCATTCTGTGGGTGAACTATTCCTTTAAGATGCCAGCCAGATGATATTAATCACAGATTAAACAGCCAAACTCGTGATAATCATGTATTCATCTTCACTCTGACGTTAGGCATCAGGAAATTAATTCAAACTCCTAATTTAAAAAATAATCAAACTCCCCAACTTCACCAAAACCAAAAAGCGCTGACAGTCAGATGAACTCTCTGTGAACAGTTCGTTGTTCTTCCCTCCAGAAAGTGAGCACGGCGATGAAAAAATAATCACATCAAACCCAGGCATTCCCAAAGGTCTCCATTCGTTTCCCCATCCTGTCGCTACGGCAACTGTGCTGGTTTTTGTCCTCTTTCTGGACGAGCATGCTTATTGGTTCCAGACATGCAGACCAGAAAAACTGGGACTAATGAGCGTTTTCTCTGACGTGCCCAAAGTTTAGACTGAAACATTTTTAGCTTTTTTTTTTAATGCTGATTAGCGTTTCAGATTCATGCACAGGTTTAGCTAAGATATGATGTGCAGCATCTCTCTGCTTCATACTTTTAAGAACATGTGTGTAACAAATTTTCTCTACCTTAAGCTCTTTTGCTGTCGCACCTCCACTGTAATCTGTGAACACGCTGCGTATCTAATTCAGCTGCATCTGGGTCAGGCAGTGTAAGAGGAGAGCAGCATTTCCTCCGATCTGAAGCAGTCAAAGCAACCTCTCTGCTTTTATCATCCACTTCTTCCTCCTTCCATCCATACAGCTCTCACGTGTCATTTTGCTGATTTTCCCTGCAGCTCTGAGCCTTTTACCCTTCCCAGCATCCAGCTTCACCCTTCATTCCTCTTTTTGTCATGCTCTCTCATTCGCTCAGTGTCATCAACACAGTAAAACCTGCCTACATATTTGTTAAAGTGCATCTCTGCTGTTCACTCGCCTCTCCATCCCTGATTCTGCAGCATTGTTTGGGTTCAGGTGAGGACGCTACTCCGCCACAGGGACTGCTTTCTGAATGTTGTGCTGTTATGACTCGGCAGGGACATTTTCTGATGAGCTTCTTTGGGTCATTTTCCATTCCAGTAACGTCATCCATTCAGACGCTGCGGTAGGATGCAGAGATGAGCATTATTAGTACAGATTTGACCATTTTCAACTGAGATGTGGGTGACTACAGAGAAACACTGAGGCCCTGTCCTCACGGAGATGCGTGTAGGTGCTACAGAAATGTTCTTCACTTGGGTGCTTTGTTCACACAGAGCTGCTGCTCTTCTGAAACGGTCCCCACGTGAAATTCTCTGCAAACATTTTGCATGCACAACCTCGACTCATCTGTTATCACCATCCAATCGTCCCCGAGTCCTTTCACAACATTCCTGCAGAGGTTCACACGTCATGAAGTTTGTGTGTTGACTGGTAATTAGCTTCGGGATGTGAAGAAGGATTACCATGACAGAAAAAAGACTGGGACAAAGTGGTGCTGGGACCAGTGTTACATGTCCATCTTTCCAGCTGCATTGCTATGTTGCCTGGTAACCAGCTTCAGCAAGTAGTTGATGTGATGTTGACATCCCAATGTCTTCTGAAAGCAGCTGCTGTTGATGTAAGGAAGCAGGTCATATCAGACTTCAGCATCAATGTTCAGGACCAAATCAACAAGACATAGATGTTTACTTCTGCTTGAGCTCCGCCCACTTCTAGTTAAACTGAGGTGGGGGCCAGAACCAGAACTGGAGCTGTGAAAGAACGAGTGCAGACCTACTTTTTGTCCTCGTCCTCCATTTTATGGTTCTTCCTCTCCTTCCACCGTACCGTCTTCGCCCACTTATCCAGGATGGCGTCGTGGGGCAGCTGCCTGAACAGCAAAGCCCAGACTCCCAGTTCCTAGTAGAATGTAAACAACATCTTTTATTCCCTCTAGAACAGGGGCGTCAAAGTGGTTCCAGAAAGGGCCGTGTGGCTGCTGGTTTTCTTTCCAACCAAGCAGTAGCACACCAGATTCCACCCATCTCGTCAAGTCTTCAGGTTAAGACTGAACTCACTTGATGAGATGAGTGGAGTCTGGTATGCTACTGCTTGGTTGGAAAGAAAACCAGCAGCCACACGGCCCTTTCTGGAACCACTTTGACACCCCTGCTCTAGAACATAAATGACATTTTATTCCCGGTATGACATGAACATGTTTTATTCCCAGTAGAACATAAACATATTTTATTCCCAGTAGAACAAAAACATGTTTATTCCAAGTAGAACATAAAGATCTTTTATTCCCAATAGAACATAAATGACGTTTTGTTCCCAGTAAAACATAAACATGTTTTATTCTCAGTAAAACATAACGTGGATATCCCTTCGAGGAGGCACAACACCTTGGATTTAAGTTATGGGAACATTTCTGATGCGTTCTGTGTTCAGCTCTCTTCAGGTCACTGACCACCTCTTCCTGTGTAGTTCTGGGCCCATTTCTCACCTTTCTTAGGATCATTGATACGCCACAAGGTGAAATCTTGAACGGAGCCCTAGTCCGAGAGATTGACAGTCATGTTTATCATCTTCCACTTTCTAATAATTGCTCCAACATTTGATCATTATTCACCAAGCTGCTTGGCAATTGCCTGGAGCCCTTTCCAACCTTGTGGAGGTCTACTAGTTTGTCTCTGGTGTCTTTGGACAGCTCTTTGGTCTTAGCCATATTAGTAGTTGGAGTCTTAGTGATTGTGTAGGGTGGACAGGTATGCAGCTAACGACCCCAAATAAGTGCTTATAATTTAGAATAATAAGTGGAGTGGAGGTGGACTTTTTAGAGGTGGACTAACAGGTCTTTGAGGGCCAGAATTTATGCTGTTTAGCAGGTGTTCAAATACTTTTTTGCAGCAGTAATGCAGCAATAAAATATTTCTAAAAATCATACATTGTGATTTCTGGATGTTTTTTTTTTAAATATGTCTCTAACATGCACCTGAGATGAAAATTTCAGACCCCTCCATGATTTCCAAGTGGGAGAACTTGCAAAAGTCACAGGGTGTTCAAATACTTATTTCAATCACCGTAACACAAGAGCACAAAGCTGACATATGAATGACTTCTCTGATGCAACCTGAGGCCAGAGTTTCCTCCAGAAAAGGTTTCCTCTTGGTTCTTGAAGTAAAAACTAAACAATCTGACTCATTTATCTGGTTTACAGCACGGCTCCTCATTCTTGTCTACATGATGTCTGTCCTGCACATAGCAAAGCTTCACCTGGACGCCGCACATGCAAACACGTGCACATGCAGGTGCAAACGTGCAAATGCAGGTGCTAATACGTGCACATGCAGGTGCAAACACGTACACACAGAGATGCAAACACGTGCACAGGCAGGTGTAAACACATGCAGGGGTAAACATGCATATGCAGTTGCTAACACGTGCACACGCAGGTGCAAAACGTGCATATGAAGGTGCAAACACGTACACACGCAGGTGCAAACGTGCACATGCAGGTGCAAATACGTGCCCACACAGGCGAAAAAATGCAGACGCAGGTGCAAACATTTGCAAGTGCTAACGTGCACATGTGGGTGCAAACAAGTGCACATGCAGATGCAAGCATATGCAGATGCAGGTACAAACGTGCACACGCAGGTTCAAACGTGCACACGCAGATGCACACACTCCAGCCAGTGTAGAGCAACAACATGCAGCTTCAGCCGCGACAGAGATGCTGGTTGTCCGAGTCTCTAGAAGGATGAAGATGTACAGCTGACACTGCATCACAGCACAGTGTGTGGTGCTACTCAGCAGAGGCTCCGCTGCTGGAGGCGGTGATGAAGCTTCAGTTGAGAAATGTTGACATCATTTAAGTGTAATGATTAAATTCTGGGCATTTTGAAGGTGTGGTGCTAACAATATATCCGTGGTAGGCTGCTCTGACGGAGTCGGTGTGGGTCAAACGCTGCTTCCTCAGCCTCTCTTAGATGCAGCATCTTCTACGCATGCTCTGTTGTGGTTTGAGAGAGGTGGAGCAAGCTGACAGAGCGTACCTTCCTCTGTGCTTGTGATTGGTTGGGGGGGTAGCGATAGTATTAAGCTACATGGTAGGCTGTAATGAAAACAGAAGGGAAACTGTTTTTTCCATCAAAATTTCTACCAGGACCCTTTATTATTGCAGACATATCTATCAATAAATATTTTTACCAAAATATTGCCCTGCCCTACAGTATATACACATGAAATTAAATGAAATGAAAAACACTTTTTTTTTATCCCAGGAGGGAAATTCAAAGTTGTAATAAACTGTCTTTCCTCTTTTTAAAAAAACAATATAACATAACAATAAAAAAAAAAAAGCTAACTGTACAACAATAGTAGTCAGTTTTGTTCTTCAGGCTGATGCTTCTGGCAGGAATGAATTTCTGTATCTCTTCTTCCTACAGTGAACCTGATGCAGCCTCCCGATGAACACACTCTGTTGATTCTTCACCGTGTTGTGGAGAGGAGGAAGAATCCTCCATCATCTTCATCAGCTTGTGCAGCATTCTTTTCTGAACGATCATCTCCAGCGGCTCCAGAGTTCTCCCCAGCACAGAACCAGCTTTCTTGATCAGCTTGTTTAGTTTCTCCAAGTCTCTGGTTCTGGTCCTGGTTCTGGTTCTGATGCTGCTGCCCCAGCAGATGCTGCAAAGCTGATTGCACTTTCCACAACAGACTTGTAGAAGATCTGCAACATCTTGGTGCAGACGTTGAATGATCTCAGCTTCTTTAAGAAGTAGAGTCTGCTCTGACCTTTCTTGTAGATGTAGTCACTGTTGCATTTCCTGGTGGTCTGGTTCTGGTTCTGGTCCTGGTTCTGGTCTGTAGAGTCTGCTCTGACCTTTCTTGTAGATGTAGTCACTGTTGCATTTCCAGTCGAGTCTGTTGTCCAGCTGAACTCCAGGTATTTGTAGTTCTCCACCACCTCCACCTCCTCTTCCAGGATGTAGACAGGACTATGCTGCTTATTCTTGCTCCTCCTGAAGTCAACAATCATCTCTTTAGTCTTGCTGGTATCTAAGATGAGCTGATTGTCACCATTTCACAAACTGACTGACCAGTTCCCTGTACTCGGCTTCTTGTCCATCACTAATACACCCCACAACTGCAGAGTCATCAGAGTATTTCTGCAGATGACAGGATCAGAGTTGTTCTGGAAGTCTGAGGTGTACAGTGTAAAGAGGAATGGTGAGAGTACAGTCCCTTGTGGTGCTCCAGTGCTGCTGACCACCATCTCAGACACACAACCTTTCAGTCTCACAAACTGTGGTCTGTTTGTTAGGTAGTCGTAAATCCAGGTGGTTGTGGAGGATCCACCTGGAAGTTATGGAGCTTCTCACATAGCAAAGCAGCTGAATAGTATTAAAGGCACTTGAAAAATCAAAGAACATGACCCTCAAAGTGCTGCCTGACTGGTCCAGATGAGAGTGGGCTCTCTGAAGCAGGAAGATGATGGCGTCTTCAACCCCCCCCCCCCCCATTACCATATGTGAACTGTAATGGGTCCTGAAAGGTGTTCACTTGCTTGTTGAGGTGAGCCAGTAAGAGTCTCTCCAGGACTTTCATGATGTGAGATGTCAGAGCAACTGGTCTGTAGTCATCTGGTTCTGGTCCTGGTTCTGGTCTGTAGTCATTTGGTTCTGGTCTGTAGTCATCTGGTTCTGGTCCTGGTTCTGGTTCTGGTCTGTAGTCATCTGGTTCAGCTGGTTGTGGTTTTTTAGGGACTGGAACAAGACAGGATGTTTTCCACAGCACAGGAACTCTGTTCTGTCTCAGGCTGGTGTTAAAAAGGTGCTGGAGAACCGGACATAGTTGTTCTAAGCAGGTCTGGAGAACCGGACATAGTTGTTCTGAGCAGGTCTGGAGAATTCTGGGACTGACACCATCTGGACCTGCAGCCTTGTTCCGGTTCAGTTTCTCCAGTTGTTTCTTGACCTGGTCACAGGAGACAGTCAGGCTGGAGGTGGAGACACAGGAGGTCTCAGGATGTCCTGATGTGGAGACAGAGGAGGTCTCAGGATGTCCTGATGTGGAGACAGAGGAGGTCTCAGGATGTCCTGATGTGGAGACAGAGAAGGTCTCAGGATGTCCTGATGTGGAGACAGAGAAGGTCTCAGGATGTCCTGATGTGGAGGGAGAGGAGGTCTCAGGATGTCCTGATGTGGAGACAGAAAAAGTCTCAGGATGTCCTGATGTGGAGACAGAGGAGGTCTTAGGATGTCCTGATGTGGAGACAGAGGAGGTCTCAGAATGTCCTGATGTGGAGACAGAGGAGGTCTCAGGATGTCCTGATGTGGAGACAGAGGAGGTCTCAGGATGTCCTGATGTGGAGACAGAGGAGGTCTCAGGATGTCCTGATGTGGAGACAGAGGAGGTCTCAGGATGTCCTGATGTGAAGACAGAGGAGGTCTCAGGATGTCCTGATGTGGAGACAGAGAAGGTCTCAGGATGTCCTGATGTGGAGGGAGAGGAGGTCTCAGGATGTCCTGATGTGGAGACAGAGGAGGTCTCAGGATGTCCTGATGTGAAGACAGAGGAGGTCTCAGGATGTCCTGATGTGGAGACAGAAAAGGTCTCAGGATGTCCTGATGTGGAGACAGAGGAGGTCTTAGGATGTCCTGATGTGGAGACAGAGGAGGTCTCAGGATGTCCTGATGTGGAGACAGAGGAGGTCTTAGGATGTCCTGATGTGGAGACAGAGGAGGTCTCAGGATGTCCTGATGTGGAGACAGAGGAGGTCTCAGGATGTCCTGATGTGGAGACAGAAAAGGTCTCAGGATGTCCTGATGTGGAGACAGAGGAGGTCTTAGGATGTCCTGATGTGGAGACAGAGGAGGTCTCAGGATGTCCTGATGTGGAGACAGAGGAGGTCTCAGGATGTCCTGATGTGGAGACAGAAAAGGTCTCAGGACGTCCTGATGTGGAGACAGAGGAGGTCTTAGGATGTCCTGATGAGGAGACAGAGGAGGTCTCAGGATGTCCTGATGTGGAGACAGAGGAGGTCTCAGGATGTCCTGATGTGGAGACAGAGGGAGGTCTCAGGATGTCCTGATGTGGAGACAGAGGAGGTCTCAGGATGTCCTGATGTGGGGGAGAGGGAAGGTCTCAGGATGTCCTGATGTGGAGACAGAGGGAGGTCTCAGGATGTCCTGATGTGGAGACAGAGGAGGTCTCAGGATGTCCTGATGTGGAGGGAGAGGAGGTCTCAGGATGTCCTGATGTGGAGGGAGAGGAGGTCTCAGGATGTCCTGATGTGGAGACAGAAAAGGTCTCAGGATGTCCTGATGTGGAGACAGAGGAGGTCTCAGGATGTCCTGATGTGGAGACAGAGGAGGTTTTAGGATGTCCTGATGTGGGGGGAGATGAGGCTGTGTTCATGTCCATGACGGAGCTGCAGACAGAGTGGAGGTGGGACAGGAAAGCTGTGGGCTCATGGAGGGTGTGTGGTGTGTTTATTGGTGCGTTGTTGGTATTTACATATACCTGTATACAGTATATATTCCAGCTTAGTCCAGTTTAGGTCCACAGGGTTGCTGGAGCCCATCCCAGCTATTATCAGGTGAGGGGATGGGTACACCTGGACAGGTAGTCAGTCCATCACAGAGCAACTATATGCAGAATAAAAAGTCTCCATGGTAAAGCAGTCATGCAGATACAACCTCATCTCTGCAAGGATGAGGAAGCCTGCACGGCCGACTTTTGGGTGGCCACCAGCAGCCGCCCAAAAGTCTGGACCCCACCCCCCACCCCCACCCCCAATCAGATCAGGCTGATGTGTTGATGACACCCCCCTCACCAACCAGTGGTATCACCACGGCTACAGCATGCTGTAGGGAAACACTGGATCTGTCATTTTCCTGTTTAATTCTTATTTTATTATAGAAGTATCATATGGGGAGTTTTAGGCTTTTAGTTGTAAAACAAATGTTAATGTATTTTCTGCATACAGCAGTAATAATGAATTTATTTATAAGCGCCTTTCTGAACACTCAAGGACACTGTACAAAGCTAAAAGACATATCAGTAAAAGTGACAAGATAATAAAAACAACAAATAAAAACAGACATAGTGCAAAATGGAATGAGAGACTATAGAGAATAAGCCATCCTGAACAGGTAAGTTTTGTGTATAGATTTGAAGGGAGGTAGAGAGTCACTGTTCCGAATGTCTGGTGGTAGAGTGTTCCAGAGCTGGGGAGCAGAGCGGCTGAAGGCTCGACTCCCCATGGTGCTGAGGCAGTAGAAGGGCACAGTGAGCTGAATCGAGGAGGAGGATCTGAGGGAGCGGGAGGGGATGGGAATGTGAACGAGGTCTGAGAAATAGGGAGGGGTGAGGTTATGGAGGGCCTTGAAAGTGTAAAGCAGGGTTTTGTAAACTATTCTGGTCTTAACTGGGAGCCAGTGAGGCTGCTGAAGAACAGGGGTGATGTGATGAGATGAGGGAGTCCTGGTAATGATGCGAGCAGCTGAGTTCTGGACCAGTTGAAGTTTATGGAGAGACTTGAGGGGAAGACCAAAAAGGAGGGAGTTACAGTAATCAATGCGTGAGGTCACCAGGCTGTGCATGAGTATGGAGGTGGTGTGGGGAGTGAGGGAAGGCCGAAGGCGGTTGATATTACGCAGATGGAATTATGCAGATTGTGTCAGATTATTAATGTGGTTTGGAATGATAAAGTGCTGTCAAGGATGACACCCAGACTTTTAACCTGTGGGGAGGGGGAGACTGAAGAATTGTCGATGGTGAGGTGGAAACTGTCAGCTTTGGATCAAATGGATTTGGTACTAATGAGAAGAATCTCTGTTTTATTGCTATTTAATTTTAAGAAGTTAGATGAGAACCAGGACTTGATTTAAGATAAGCAGTTGATGAGGGAGGGGGCGGGAGTGAGGAAGTAGGTTTGGTGGAGAGGTAGAGCTGGGTGTCATTCACATAGCAATGAAAATGAATATTAAATTTGCGGAGAATGTTTCCAAAGGGGAGAAGGTGATGAAGAGAAGAGGACCTAAGACAGAGCCCTGGGGCACACCGGATGTGACGGGGGTAGGCTGTGACGTGAATGAATTTAGGAGGACAAACGGAGTGCGGCCAGAGAGGTAGGACTGAAACCAGGCTAAGGGGGTGGAAGAAATACCAATCGAAGATAATCTATTGAGAAGGATGCTGTGAGAGATAGTGTCAAACGCCGCACTCAGGTCGAGGAGGACGGGTGTGGAAAGTAGACCGGAATCAGCTGCAGTGAGGAGATCATTAGTGATTTTGATGAGGGCTGTTTTTGTACTATGGTGGGGGCGAAAACCGGACTGAAATTGTTCGTAGAGTGAGTTCTGAGTCAGATGGGAGTAAAGTTGAGTGGCAACACATTTTTCGAGTATTTTAGCTATTAAAGTAAGATTGAAGATGGGTCGAAGGTTGTTGAAGTTGTTGGGATCTGAACCTATTTTTTTTTTTTCAAAATTGGAATGACTGCAGCAGTTTTGAATAATGAAGGAACACTTTCAGTGGTTAGACAGGCATGGATGATGACAGTGATAAGGGGGAGCAGAGAAGGAAGGCAGGATTTGACCAGTACTGTGGGGAGGGGATCAAGCTGACAGGATGAGGACTTGGATGTAAGGATAATGGCAGAAATGACAGAACTGGGAGGGAGTTGGAAGAATGAAAAAGGCTGACAGTTGATGGGAATGTCAGAGGGTGAGAGGGACAGAGGATCGGGGCCTAAGTGCTTATGAATGTTATGAATTTTTTGATTAAAAAATAGAGCCAGAGCATTACAGGTTTTGATGGAGTAGAAGTGAGGGGGAAAGAATTGGGGGGTTGTAGGAGCTTATGGAGAAGTGTAAACAATGTCCTGGTGCTGCCTTCATTTGTGTTTATTAAACTGGAGTAGTAGGTGTCATGGATTCTGTATGTAACCACATACATCAATAGATCACGGTGGGACCAAATATTTTGAGCTATTTTATATCTCTCATTCTCTGTTGTTCTCTCTCTCTCTCTTTCTCTCTACACTACACTAATTGTCACCCCCTTACTCTCCAAATATGCACCGGTTAATACATCACCCAGCTAAAATCTTATTTTAGCTAGTGCCATATGTATTCTGGGATCCTCACTCTGCTCGGAAACAGATAAACGAGGTAGAGTTGGAGAAAGGATCCATCCATGAGGAAGACTGCAAAAAGACCACAAGACTCGTCTTCTCTTTCTTTATGGTTTTCACTTTGACTTCTCTCACTTACTTCTCTGCTTCTGTTTGTTTACAGTCTTGTTATCGTGAGCTGTGTTACCTGGTTGTGCAGCATTCATGTTAATCTGGTACTGAATTTCCTGTTGAGTCAAGGCCTGAAATAAATGCTCCCAAATGAATTACCACAGAAGAAAAAGAGTTGGGGCAAGGCAAGGCAAGGCAAGTTTATTTGTGTATCACATTTCATGTACAGTACAATTCAAAGTGCTTTATATAAAACATTATAAGCATTACTGTGGGGTGAAAAAGGGAAAAAAGAATTAAGACTAAAAAATTAGAAGCATAATTCAAAATAAAAACATTAAAAACATTCAAGATTAAAAAGAGAGAATATAAAGATGTGCAGAGTTTAACTTTGGAATAAAATCTACGTAAATGCAGCTGAGAACAGGTGGGTCTTCAACCTGGATTTAAATAAACTGTTTCAGCTGATCTGAGACGTTCTGGGAGTTTGTTCCAGACATGTGGAGCATAGAAGCTGAACGTAGCTTCTCCAGGTCTGGTTCTGGTTCTGGAACTGATAAAAGACCGGATCCAGATGACCTGAGGGGTCTAGTAGGTTCATACTGGGTCAGAGGTCACTGATGTATTTTGGGTCTAAACCATTCAGAGCTTTATAGACCAGCAGCAGAACTTTAAAGTCTATTCTCTGATGGACCGGCAGCCAGTGTAAAGACCTCAGACCTGGACTGATGTGGTCCACTTTTCTGGTCTTTGTGAGAACTCGGGCAGCAGAGTTCTGAATGAGCTGCAGCTGTTTAACTGTTTTTTTTAGGTAGACCAGTAAAGACGCTGTTACAGTAGTCAAGCCGACTGAAGATGATGATGGACTAGTTTTTCCAGATTTTTCTGAGACATCAGATCTTTTATCCTTGAGATGTTTTTCAGGTGATAGTCGGCTGATTTAGTGATCGCTTTGATGTGTTTTTGCAAAGTTTAGGTTTGAGTCTATTACTACACCCATATTTCTGGCCTAGTTCGGGGTTTTTAGGTGTACGGATTGAAGTTCTGTGACGACCTGCTGTCGTTTCTCTTTGTCTCCAACAACAATCACCTCAGTTTTTTTTTTGTCCAGCTGAAGAAAGTTGAGGCACATCCAGTCATTAATCTCCTCAATACATTTACCAAGAGCCTGTACAGGGCCCCGGTCTCCTGGTGACACTGTAATATATAGTTGTGTGTCATCTGCATAGCTATGGTAACTAATATTGTTGCTCTTTATAACCTGGGCCAGTGGGAGCATGTATATTAAACAGAAGAGGCCCCAGGATAGAGCCCTGGGGAACTCCACAGGTCATTTTTGTCTGCTCGGATGTAAAATTACCTACTGACACAAAGTACTTCCTGTTCTCAAAGTATGTTTTGAACCAGTTTAGTACAGAACTAGAGAGACCCACCCACTTCTCCAGTGGTTGGAGTAATATAATGTGGTCAACTGTATCAAATGCAGCGCTGAGATCCAGTAAAACCAACACTGACATTTTTCCAGTGTCAGTATTCAGACATATGTCATTCATGACTTTGGTCAGAGCAGTCTCGGTGCTGTGGTGCTGTCTAAAACCTGACTGGAAGACATCATAACGGTTGTTTTCTCTTAAAAAGTCATTTAGCTGGTGAAAAGCTGCTTTTTCAATGATCTTACTTAAAAATGGAAGATTAGAGATCGGTCTGTAGCTGCTCATCTGTTCTTGTCTAGATTCTCCTTTTTTAGCAGAGGTTTGATCACAGCTGTTTTCAGTGACTCTGGGAAAACACCTGACGTTAGAGAGGAGTTCACAATCTGAAACAGATCTGACTCCAAGGTCTTTGAGACCTTTTTTAAAAAACCAGTGGGCAGGGTGTCCAAACAGCAAGAGGAGGAGTTCAGTTGATGCAAGATGTCCTCCAGTTCTTTGCTAGTAATGGGATGAAACTGTGTCATGGTGTTTAGACTTGGTGGACACAGTACATGACCTGAACTTGCTGTTGATGAACCAATGGCTTGTGTAACAATTTGGATTTTGTCAGTGAAGAATTTGGCAAAGTCATTGCAGGCTTTGGTGGAATAAAATTCAGGTGCTACTGACACAGGAGGGTTTGTTAGCCTGTCGACTGTAGCAAATAAGGCCCGAGCATTATGACCGTTTTTAGTGATGATGTCAGAAAAATATGAATTCCTGCATTCCTCAGCTGTAAATTATAAAAGTGAAGTTTCTCTTTATAGATCTCATAAAGTTAAGTAGTTTGAATAGCTTTTTCCAGTCCCTTGTAGTCAAAGCATGTCAAGTTAATTGATAAACTTTTGTATTTAGTACAGATACTGCATAGGTAACCTTGTTGCATTATAAGATCATCACATTATTAGGCTTCCTAGAAGTGTCAGCAAGCATCTTAGTGACAAAGGAAAGAAGGGTGGTAGGGATAATTTGACTAAACTCAATATGATCGAGACCAGAACAATATAAGAAATGTTCTTTATATGTTAATGGGATCAGTGTTACCAAATATGGGGGATGAAAAATCCTGTTTTGTCCAATCAACAACCCCCGCCCCCGCCAAAAAACATCACGAGTGAAATTGATTTAAATTCTCTGAGGATTGTTGTTGAAACAGGTCTCAAAATAACATCTTGCTTGGCGCATTATTATTATTTGCCACAGTACATTCTGAGACAATCACACAGCAAAATTTGTTTTTGTAACAGACTTTGTCACCAATGCCGTTTATCTTTGAAGCCATACTGTATTCTAGTCATGGATGATACTTCAACAAAAATGGTCCTGTTTCATCGGCAAAGGTCCAATAAAGGTACTTGAGTAAAAACAACAACAACAAAAAAAAAAAAACACATAATGCTCTGCAACCGATGCCCAACAAAAAAACCCTGGTCCAGACGGTATTCTACAAAGAGTTCTGGACAATTCTGGCTCCCACTTTTTATACAATGATACTAGAAATCAGTCTGTCTTCCAATCAAGGCTGCTGATTAATCCCAGACCTAAGATTAGTCACAATTCTTTTGAACACTTAATTCTAAGCCTTTCTCATCCTAACTGGAAACCAGAGAAACCACTTTTGTTAGCTGTAGCGTATCGTCCACCTGGACCTTACTCAGAGTTTCTGACTGAATTTTCAGACTTTTTATCAGATTTAGTGTTGAATACTGATAAAGTTGTCGTTTTGGGCGACTTTAATGTTCATGTTGACGATAACAACGACAGCTTAAATATTGCTTTTAAATCTATGCTAGACTCAATCGGTTTTTCACAAAATGTTCACGGACCCACTCACTCATAATCCTACTCCGGATCTGGTCCTGACGTATGGTATTGACAGTGAGGAACTGAAAGTTTTTCCCCATAATCCTGTTCTGTCTGATCACTTCTTAATAACTTTTGAGTTTACTTTACTTGACTACACAATGGCTGAGAATAAATTCCATTACAGCAGAGGTTTATCAGATAGTGCTGTTACCAAGTTTAAAGAATCTATTTCATCACTATTTCCTACAATGCCAGATGTTAACGTCACAGAAAGCATCTATTCAAGCTTTACTCCAGTTCAGACTGATCAGCTTGCTGATAAAATAGCAGTTTCAACACGCACAGTACCAGATAATGTGGCTCCGTTAAAAAAGAAGATCATCTATCAGAAGAAGCATCTCCCTGGTTTAATTCCCAGCTACGAGCTGTAAAACAAACATTTAGACATTATGAGAGGAAATGGCGCGCATCTGGCTTAGAGGAGTCTCCCTTAATCTGGAAAGAGAGTCTAATTGTTTATAAAAAATCCTTACGCAAGACTAGAACAGCTTACTATTCATCATTGATAGAGGAAAATAGGAATAATCCCAGGTTCCTTTTCAGCGCTGTAGCCAGGCTGACGAAGAGCCGCAGTGCTGTTGAGCCATGCATTCCCCTGACTCTCAGCTGTGACGACTTCATGAGTTTCTTTACAAACAAAATTGTTTCTATTAGAGAGAAAATCCATGACATCCTCCCAGCTACTAACGACATCTTACCCCCAGCAGGTTTAGAGACATCTGTAGATGCTGAATTATGTCTGGATCATTTCTGTCCTATACAGATTTCTGAGTTAACCAAACTAATTGTGGCATCCAAACCTTCTACCTGCATTCTGGATCCCATCCCAACCAAGGTCTTAAAAGAAGTCTTTCCTTTGATTAACACTTACTTACTAGCAGGCCCGGCCTTAACCACTGTCCCACAAAGGTGGCGCCCCCACCAGACAGACTCACCATGACCTAAAACAAACTTCTCTTCTTTTATTTAACAATTTCACATCAAAATATTTAAGAAAGAAACAAAACAAGAAATGAACTCGCCTGATGCTGCTCATCACTCTGTTGTGCTGCTAGGTGGAGGCGACAGGCGATTCAACGGTGGGACTGAGAAACCTCACAGCGCATCTGAAACAGAAAGAAATGTGACACCAGCAAAAAAACATTCAAACTAAAAAAATGAAAAATAAAATGAAAAAATTGCAAAACAGACATGCATGATGTGGAATATAGTGTAAATAACATTAATTTTTTAATTTAAATTATAATAGTATTTCATATATCACTAATAATTTCAATTTTTATTGTCATTACAGTGAAATCTAATCAGCAGAATGCAAAGAAAGAAGCTGCAGAAATATACTGGAGCATGTGGAACGTCATGCTGTAACATATATGATGGGCACTGATGCACAGTTTAACATGATAAACACACTTAGACAACATGAGCTGTAACACAGCTAACAGCTAACCTTATAACTATGGAAAATGAGAGATTTTGATTGACTATTACAAGCTGGAAAAACGTGAGATAACCATGTAAATGCAATTAACAACACATGCTGCAGACTCATATTTACACATTTCCCAAGGAAAGTAAGAGGGGGTACTTAAATGACTATTTTCCATAACAACTGGGCCCCTCTATAACATTAACTGATGTTAAAACTAACAGATAGTGTTGCTATTTATTGATTAGCAAACCATGTTATGCTAATGGCTAATGCCGATGCCATTAGTGATCATTGTTCTCAGCAGAACTCTGAACAGAAACAAAATAACATCATCTTTACTCTAACTCTCACCTCTTTTCTTTGTCACGTTTCCTCCTCTTCTTTTCTTTTGTCCTCCCCTGGCACCAGGCAGTTGGCGCTTTACATGTTACTTTCTTGATGCAACAAAAATGAAAATCGAGTAGCAGGTAATGGAGGTCTGATTGGTGGGGGGCGGGGACTTGGGCTTATTAGGAAAGTAGGCTACTATTTAATAGGCTTTGAAGTTAAATGTGGACTTATTCTTCATTTTTGTTTCTTAAGAAAAGAATAACCCTCTAAACATTAGCTGGTATTATTAATACTGTCGTGCTGCTGTATTGGCCCGCTGGGAAAGGGTATGTGCATGTTTCCCATCCTCTTTGTGGCACCCTATGTCTTGTTCTACTCCCATAGTCAATTATTGTATCCCTCAGTGCCTCCTTGTTCTCGTGTCGTACACTCGTCCTCTAGAAAAAGGTGTGTTAAATGACATGTTAACATAACAAATTCAAAAACGGAACTGTTTTCTATGATTTAAATTTTCTTCACCACCCCCGCTTTGTCAAAGAAAGTGACGCACAGCTGACCCATTTCTGGCGCCCCCTTGCAGGCGCCCTTACTTTCCTATCCCCCCCCCACTATCTGATAAATTCATCTCTATTGACAGGATATGTACCTCAGTCCTTTAAGACTGCAGTAATAAAACCTTTACTTAAAAAACCTACTCTTGATTCAGGAGAATTAGCTAATTACAGACCGATATCCAACCCCCCTTTATGTCTAAAATTCTTGAGAAAACAGTGTCAGCTCAACTTTGTGCCCATCTGAGCAGAAATAATCTGTGTGAAAAGTTTCAGTCTGGTTTTAGAGCTCATCATAGCACAGAGACGGCACTGGTGAAGGGTTACTAATGATCTTCTCATGGCTTCAGATAAAGGACTCCTGTCCGTACTTGTCCTGTTAGATCTCAGTGCTGCATTCGACACCATCGATCACAACATTCTGCTACAGAGACTTGAACATGTTATTGGAATTAGAGGAACTGCATTAGATTGGTTCAAGTCATACTTATCTGATAGATTTCAGTTTGTTAATGTCAACAACGAGTCTTCATCACACACCAGAGTAACTCATGGAGTTCCCCAGGGTTCTGTGCTCGGACCAATTCTCTTCACATTATACATGCTTCCTTTGGGTAATATCAGGAGACGACATGGCATAAATGTTCATTGTTATGCAGACGACACTCAGATATACTTATCTATGAAGCCTGATGAAACCAATCAGTTTGTTAGATTACAAAGATGTCTTAGTGACATAAAGACCTGGATGACCCTGAACTTTCTGCTTCTAAATTCAGACAAGACCGAGGTTCTAGTCTTTGGACCTGAAAAACTCAGGACTAAATTATCTAGCTTTATAATTGATCTGGATGGCACTTATTTGGCTTCCAGCACAACAGTGAAGAATCTTGGAGTCATTTTTGACCAGGATTTGTCTTTCAACTCCCATATAAAACAGGTTTCTAGAAGCGCCTTCTTTCACCTACGTAATATTGCTAAAATTAGGGACATCCTCTCCCAGAACGATGCAGAAAAACTAGTCCATGCTTTTGTTACTTCCAGATTGGATCACTGTAATTCCCTATTATTGGGCTGCCCCAAATATGCCTGAAAAGTCTCCAGCTGATCCAGAATGCTGCAGCGAGGGTTCTGACTAGAACCAGCATGAGAAATCATATTTCTCCAGTTCTAGCTTCTCTTCATTGGCTCCCTGTTAAATCCAGGATAGAATTTAAAATTCTTCTTCTCACATATAAAGCTCTCCATGACCAAGCTCCATTATATATTAGAGATCTCATAGTTCCAGATATGACAACTTTAAAAAATCTGTCAGGCCAGGCTGGGGCTCCATCCCTTCGGGCCAGGGGCCGGACTCAGGCTCAAATATTAGGCCCGTGCAGGGCACTACCTGGAAGACCACCATCTCACACCAGGTCGCATCTAAAGAGTTTTTAGACTCAGACTGAGATTTTACAGATTCGGAATCTTGCAGGATCACTCTTTACAGGACTAAAACTAGAATCTTTCAGTTTTTTCCCCATCATCCAATTTGTTCCCATGATGATGATGATGATCATCATGATCATCATCATCATCATAATACATTTTATTCAAAAGCACCTTATCAAAATGCAAAGACACCGTATAAAAACAGATAAAACATCAAAACAGGGAAGCTTAAACACTAAAACTGCAGAACATAATCTGCTCTCTCTAACTGAGAACATTTATGACCAGCATGTCTGCAGCACCGATGTTCATTTACTGTCTACTGTCAGTAATCTGATTACTGCTGTGTGGTCTGCAGTCAGACATGACATCGCGGGTTCGCATGGTGTTCTCCGTGATTCACGTGACCGCTTTTACATTGAGGTCAACGCATGTCGCAACGCTGTATTTCTATGGCTCTGGTTAACGTACTATACAACTCTGAGTCAGTGACGTACCAATGGGTGTTCCAGGATATGCCGGTGCCACCCACAGAGGCAGCTGGCACATCTGACAACCTCCTGACCTGACTGTAGGTCAGACTCGCCCAGCAGGCATTGCAGAGTACTATCTACTGCTAATAGCGATGAAACAAAGTTTTCTGTTCCTGTCAGACAGCTGGTCGACCTGAACAACTGTTTTTAGAGTGACTCTTATAGAATAATGAAGATGCAACCTCCCTGCTCCCATCAGACACGTTTCACCAGCTGTTCATCACTTGCGCAGAACAGGCTTTATGGACCTGTTTTGGAGGCCTCTGAACTGACTGTTAACGTGACTCATCAAATGGAAAGTGGACGGGGGACATCAGTTTCTGTCCATAATGGAAGTGTTGGGACTCGTGTCAAAGATGTTTTTTTTTTTCCCCACATACACACCCCCCCTTAAGGTATAAATATCCCCTCTCTTCCCCTTCTCCCTCGATTTGTTTTTTTTTTTCACCCCTTTTGTTTTCTCTCTTTGTGTATTTCTATTTGTCTTATTCTTGTCAGTGTTTTTTAGATCGCGAAGAGTGCTCTATCTATACAGCTATGGAGAGTATTTTGTTTCTTTATGGTTTAATCAAATAAAAT
The DNA here is from genome assembly GCA_023101725.1 of Atherinomorus stipes. Classification (NCBI taxonomy): domain Eukaryota; kingdom Metazoa; phylum Chordata; class Actinopteri; order Atheriniformes; family Atherinidae; genus Atherinomorus; species Atherinomorus stipes. The sequence continues at coordinate 40,114 of JALJCO010005291.1, read as the reverse complement.
AGATCTGAAACCAAAAAAGAGATTTGAGAGCAAAAAAAAGTAAGTGGCAATCAAAAAAAAAATTCTTTGAGATCAAAACAAAACAGGTTGCAATTGAAAAATACAAATATGAAACAGAATGTTTCTTCAACTTTAATCAAAAATAATGTTTGAAATTAAAAACAACTATTTTGTTTATGAATCAGTCCTTTTTTATTTCAAGTTTTTAAAAAAAATTTGGTTGCAAATCAGTCTTCTTTGCTTTCAAGTTAAAAACTTTTGGTTGCAAATCCTAAAGTTTTGGTTGCAAATCCTAAAGTTTTGCTTGCGAAGTCAAGTGCACTTGATGGGCGGGGCCTACGCTGGTGGATGAGAGACGTGTTTCTATTGGTTGGTGTGACCTGGCTCCAGCCTTCCACATCACAGTCTTTTCTCATGCGTGCTGTGCTGCTTGGAGCTAAGTTGTTAGCCTGTAGCTCTGCAACGTTTCCCATAAATAATGAATTGCGCTAAATATCGTTGGCTACAGCTGCTGTACATTCACATCATCACCACAATGAATTATAACGCTCGGCTGCTGCAAACACTGATTATCAGCGACATGGCCGTCTCTGCTGGTCACGGTCTGAGCTCAGTAGCCTGAGTGAGTGATTTATAGGGAAACATGTACAACGTAGGCTGTGATTACACATATGGTCATAATATCTGTATCGTAATATCACGGAGTGATCGGACTGTAGCCTATGTGAGAGCCTGGGAGTGGTAGTGGGCTGTATGAGATTGCGACCCTACCCCTAGACGGGGGTGTGATTGAGAAGCGGTGTGGCAGGTACTCGGACGCTGAGAGCATCAAGCGGGCAGGAGGGGCAGATCCTGGTCGGTGCGGAGCGGAGTCCGTCGTGGGGCCACGAGAGGACATCCAGCAGGACGATGTCCAGCAGGACGAGTAAACAGCGACGGAGAGGAGGTCGCTGACTGGACGCACCGTTGTGGATGAGAGTGCAGGACAATCCTCCTCTCTGTTTATAAATTATATGGTCGTAGTTGTGCTGCTTTTTATTTGCTGAGGCGTGTGATCGTAAAATTTAAGGCGGCTCCGCCTGACCAGCCCGCTCAGCTTTCACCGGCCTGTTGAGACATGGTCGCGCGACACCGGCGGTAAGAGAGAGACGCCCTGTCGGAGCGGTGCGTTTGAGAACCATCTCTCTTCAGTCAGGAATTTTCTTTTAGGTCGACCCGGTGATCATTACCCGCTGAATATGGTGCCAGTTATAGCGGATCCTGTTCTCACTACAGCTGTTCCAGTGTCAACAAACACACGTGGCAAATAATTTTACACACTGACGCATTTCTAACCAGCCAGCATTCCTGGTTTATTCAGGAGCAGCTGCGTCAGACGTTCCGACTACTGAATCGTGCTTTTGACATCTGAAATGTAGGCGATAGAAAAGCAACGCAAATTTTAGCACCGTCAGCCCCAAATTTTACGCCCCCCATTATAATTAATAGATGCTGTTATAACAGGTCTAATATATTTCATTTATGTTATGTTTGTAGCGTCACATGGAGAGCTCCAATGTCCCACCTGGGTCCCAGGAGGAGCGCTCTTAAATGTATCAAAATACTGTGAAAAAAATGTAAAAAAAAAAAAAAAAAAAATCAAGATGTTTATTACTGCAGGGCGTGTCTTTTGGGCTGATGGTGCTGAAATTCGCGTTGCTTTTCTATCGCCTACTTTGTAGAGGTCAAAAGCACACCAGACAGCTGCTCCTGAATAAACCAGGAATGCTGGCTGGTTAGAAATGCGTCAGTGTGGAAAATTATTTGCCACGTGTGTTTGTTGACACTGGAACAGCTGTAGTGAGAACAGGATCCGCTATAACTGGCACCATATTCAGCGGGTAATGATCACCGGGTCGACCTAAAAGAAAATTCCTGACTGAAGAGAGATGGTTCTCAAACGCACCGCTCCGACAGGGCGTCTCTCTCTTACCGCCGGTGTCGCGCGACCATGTCTCAACAGGCCGGTGAAAGCTGAGCGGGCTGGTCAGGCGGAGCCGCCTTAAATTTTACGATCACACGCCTCAGCAAATAAAAAGCAGCACAACTACGACCATATAATTTATAAACAGAGAGGAGGATTGTCCTGCACTCTCATCCACAACGGTGCGTCCAGTCAGCGACCTCCTCTCCGTCGCTGTTTACTCGTCCTGCTGGACATCGTCCTGCTGGATGTCCTCTCGTGGCCCCACGACGGACTCCGCTCCGCACCGACCAGGATCTGCCCCTCCTGCCCGCTTGATGCTCTCAGCGTCCGAGTACCTGCCACACCGCTTCTCAATCACACCCCCGTCTAGGGGTAGGGTCGCAATCTCATACAGCCCACTACCACTCCCAGGCTCTCACATAGGCTACAGTCCGATCACTCCGTGATATTACGATACAGATATTATGACCATATGTGTAATCACAGCCTACGTTGTACATGTTTCCCTATAAATCACTCACTCAGGCTACTGAGCTCAGACCGTGACCAGCAGAGACGGCCATGTCGCTGATAATCAGTGTTTGCAGCAGCCGAGCGTTATAATTCATTGTGGTGATGATGTGAATGTACAGCAGGCTGTAGCCAACGATATTTAGCGCAATTCATTATTTATGGGAAACGTTGCAGAGCTACAGGCTAACAACTTAGCTCCATCAGCACAGCACATGAGAAAAGACTGTGATGTGGAAGGCTGGAGCCAGGTCACACCAACCAATAGAAACACGTCTCTCATCCACCAGCGTAGGCCCCGCCCATCAAGTGCACTTGACTTCGCAAGCAAAACTTTAGGATTTGCAACCAAAACTTTAGGATTTGCAACCAAAAGTTGAGAGCAAAGAAGACTGATTTGCAACCAAATTTTTTTTTAAAACTTGAAATAAAAAAGGACTGATTCATAAACAAAATAGTTGTTTTTAATTTCAAACATTATTTTTGATTAAAGTTGAAGAAACATTCTGTTTCATATTTGTATTTTTCAATTGCAACCTGTTTTGTTTTGATCTCAAAGAATTTTTTTTTGATTGCCACTTACTTTTTTTTTGCTCTCAAATCTCTTTTTTGGTTTCAGATCTATTTTATTTGATTAAACCATAAAGAAACAAAATACTCTCCATATACAGCTACCTTATTGATCTATTTAAGAGCATGTCACATGTGTGACCTGCTGTACACTATTGTTGACTATTACTGATAGAACGCACACATCGTGTGGAGACGTTTTGTGTTAAAGGAGCTGTATCATGCTTTTCAAACGTTCCAAAAGTCAAATACAGGCATTTATAAGCTAAATATGTTCCCATCGCTACTATAGAAACTAATTTGGTGTTAAATATTAGTTTTTCTGTGCGTCTAATTTCCAACACGGAAGTAAGATGGCTGACTGTACTATACCGCAGAGCTCTCGACCAATTGCAACGTGTTTTACGCTCATTTCATGACGTCGCCCTGAAAGAGACACTGATTCTGAAGGGGCATAGAATTGTTCTTTCACCGGCACCGGCAGCTCTTACATGGATTTGTAAACTTTGTAACTTTGTAAGGTTTGTAAAAACTGTAAAAAAGCCCGACTTTTCTTCTTAAACCAGGCTGTCATTAAAACATGTTCACTGGGGATCTTGGAGTGATATTGCGCTATTTTCATTTTATATATATAAATAAAATTTATATATATAATTATATATATATATATATATATATATATATATATATATACATTATTAAAATAAAGTTATTAATGAATTGATTTAACTTAATGACTGCATTATTTTATTAATGAGAATTGGTGCATATAGGTGCAGTTATAGGTGCACCTCCAATCTTATTGGTGGTGTACTGCGTGCGCACCTAAGCTACGGTGGAAGGAGGAGGGAGAGAGGGGAGGAGTAGAGGAGAGGTTTCTGCTCTATGTTTCTGCCAAATGGTATGCTGTGAAACAAACTTGTTGTGACTTATTCAGCTAGTAAATAATTATTTTGCCCCCAAAACTCTTTTCTCAGTGTTGTATTTGTTGTTTCATAGAAGTAAACAGCTGTTCAGATGATATAGGTGTCACTAAAGTAAAAAAATATTGGCATCAAAGACACTTTTCCACTTGAAGTGGACCTCAGCATTCAAAGCTATTTTTCTCAGATTTTTGGTCAGAAACAGGCATTTTCGCTGCAACAAACCCATGTTCTACTGCAGATTACTGAAGAATGGAAAAAGCTAGAAACAAATGTTTTTTTTCTGATGAAAGAAGAGAGTCTAAGCTTTCGTTCGGTACATTCAGTGTTTGTATTGGCATAGTACACAGTATTCTGTGGACCTCCCAAAATCAGTGAAAATGCTTAAAAATCCTGGCAATGTGGAGTGCTCTGCTCAGAAAAGGTCTGGCAGTCAATGAGTTTAACAAAAGGAGGGCCCAAGCCCGGCCCAGGCCCGAGATAATGATATGGTCACTGGCCTGAAGCCCAGCCCAGGAGTCTTTTCCAAATCTTTAAAAAGTCCTTTAATGTAAGGCTGACATAAGGAAAACTCTGATTGTTTTTTAGCTAATAACACACAAACATTTTGATTAGCTTATCAGAAAAGTAGCCTAAGGGGTGCAAATAAAAAGTTTGATTGTATGATGTCAGTTCAGTGGATGTTTGCTGAAATATCACAAATTCTGCTTTGAGGTGATTTCCATTGGATTGAAATCAGGTTCCAGAGATCAATATGAGATACAGGTAGCTGATTTAACATAATTACTACCATTCATATTATAGATTGTGTTCATTCAGTTTGGAAGAAAACTGTAGGATCATTGAAGCGAGATGGATGTTTTGTTCCAACCATAAGAACCCTCCTTCAGTTGGGTGTTTTTCAGTGTTCAACTTTCATGTAGGGTGTAAAATGATGTCACACTGCTGTTTCAAGCACACCTGCAGCTATATATAGTGAAGCACTGTAAAGGTCCTCAGTACATAATTGATTGATGAGCTTTGCAAAGATCTGTCATACCTCTCGCTGACCTGCTACATTCCCCCATGCTTTATAGAGGAGTCCTTCCCAGTAGGTTAGAGAGGAGCCAGAGCTGCTCCCTCTCCAGACTCTGGGTCTGTTTGTATTGAGGAATTTTGTTCCACTCATCTTTGCAGAATTGTTGTAATTCAGCCACATTGGAGGCTTTTCCAGCATGAACCGCCTTTTTAAGGTCATGCCACAGCATCTCAATGGGATTCAGGTGGGGGCTTTGACTAGGCCACTCCAAAGTCTTCATGTTGTTGTTCTTAAGCCATTCAGAGGTGGACTTGCTGGTGTGTTCTGGATCATTGTTCTGCTGCAGAACCCAAGTGCGCTTCAGCTTGAGGTCACCAACAGATGGCCGGACATTCTCCTTCAGGATTTTTTGGTAGAAGCAGAATTCATGGTTCTATTTACCACAGCAAGTCTTCCAGGTCCTGAAGCAGCAAAACAGCCCCAGACCACACTACCACACTACCACCACCATATTTTACTGTTGCTATGATGTTCCTTTTCTGAAATGCCGTGTTACTTTTAAGCCAGATGTAATGGGACCTACACCTTCCAGAAAGTTCCACTTTTCTCTCGTCAGTCCACAGAGTATTTTCCCAAAAGTCTCGGGGATCATCAAGATGATTTCTGGCTAAACTGAGACGAGCCTTTATGTGGGAAGGTTCATCGCCATTCCATGTTCTCACTATTTGTGGATAATGGTTCTCACTGTGGTTCTCTGGAGTCCCAAGGCTTGAGAAATGGCTTTGTAACCTTTTCCAGACTGATAGATTTCAATGACTTTGTTTCTCATTTGTTCCTGAATTTCTTTGGATGGCAGCATGATGTCTAGCTTTTGAGGATCTTTTGGTCTACTTCACTTTGTCAGGCAGGTCCTATTTAAGTGATTTCTTGATGGAGTGGCACCTTAACAGGTGTGGCAGTAATCAGGCCTGGGTGTGGCTAGAGAATTTCCAAAGATGTGATAAACCACAGTCAATTTATGTTCTAACAGGGGGGGGGGGGGGGGCAATGACTTTTTCACACAGGACCATGGAGGTTTGATGTTATGATGTGGTAATTTCTCCATCTCAAACAACTTATTGAAAGAAAAGCTAAGAACAATGGTGGCTAAACCAAATATCCCTAACTTTTTGTGAGTAGTGTATTTCATGTTATATCTTTTGTTATGTCGTTTATTTGCCTGTTATATCTGCATCTTATCCTGCATCTGTTGAACTAAAATCTGTCTCCATCAGCTCGAATCTTATTTTGTGTTTACAACTTTCTTGCTCTCCTGAACTTTCCATGGCAAAACAAGCACAGCTGAATCTTCCCGTCCCTTTTCCCCCCTCCCTGGCCTGGGGTGGTCGAGCGCCCCCAGGGGCCGAGGCTGGCCCCTCTGTAGTGAACGCCGGTCGCCGGGCCGTGGGGACGGCCATGCCTGCCCCCTTCTGCCCTGGGGGGATCCCGGGAGGCAGGGGTACCTAATGCCGGTAACGGCTCTTCTTCCGGGGGGGAATTCATACCCCCCTGGTCTCCTTTCCCAAGACCCCCCCCCCCCCCCCCCCCGCTCTACCTCACACACACACACGTAGGGTTTTGGGGAGGGTGCGTGTCTAGCGGGCGTGGTGAGGGAGGGCACCAAAGTGCCTTTGCTTGCCACGTCTAGAGACAGCCTGCTCCCCAGTTTTAACCACACTTAGACACCTAAACACATAAAATAACAACAGCTCACAACCACTTCTGAGGGGCGGGCCATATAGTGTGTGGTAGGAGGGAGGGGCCGGTTGGGGGGTCATGCCCCCTACGCGACCCCACTCCCGGCATGACTTGGCACTGCCCCTCAGTTTTAACTGCAAACAACACACATCTTACACACACAGTCATGAGCGGGGGGTGGGGGGGGGACAGGGTCCTTTCATACCCCGGTCTCCCGGGCACTACTGGGGGAGGGGGGGAACAGTGGCTGCTTCACGCGCCAGTGGTTAACGCTGGCTGCATTGCGGGGGATCTGCTGGCCTGGGGGATGCCTGGCCTGCTGCGTCCGGGGGTGGGGGGGAACGTGTTGGGGGCTTGGAGCTCACGGCTCCTTCCCCGGCCCGAGCTACCACTCAGGAGGCACGAGGGCATGGGCAAGAGAGAGGTGGGTATGTGAGAATAATGAATGAGAGTGTGAAAGAGGAAATGTGGGAGGGAGGAACTTGGGCTGGAAGAGGGAGGAGATGTGGGTAAGTGGTTGGAGGAAAGGGGGAGGAGATGTGGGTAAGTGGTTGGAGGAAAGGGGGGATGGAGGAAGGAGGGGCATGCTCGTGAGTGTCTAGTAGGGATGGTCATGAGGGGCTGAAGGAAGGAAGGGCGGGAGTGTGATAGGTCAGAGGGATGGGCGGGGCTGGACATGTAAGGGGGGACTGTATGGGGTATTGGGGGTATTGGGAGGTGGGGGCGTATGTGTGGGGGGTAGGGAGGGGTTGGTGCAGTTATGTGGGGGGAGTGCATGTGTGTGTTAGAGGGGTATGAGGAGGTGGGGGTAGGTGTGGACGGTAGAGGGAGGAGAGTGTTGGGGGTGGAGGGAGGGAGTGAGTGTGGGTATGTAAGGTCGGAGAGCGGAGTGGGTGGATGTATGTGTGTGTGGGGGGGGGTGTACATGGAGGTGTCGGGTAGGGCTGGGCGGTGTGGGCGGAGGTTCGTATCTCGGTGTTCGTGCCGGGCATCTCGGTGTCGGTGTGGTGCGGTGTGGCTGCGGGTTGGTTGGGGGCCGGGCGCTTTGGTGGGGGGTGCGGTTTTGTTTGTGGCTTCCGGGGCTTTGTATGCGGGGCGGGCGCGGGGGGGATCTGTATCTTGTATGTGGTTGCTCTTGCGGTATTGATGTCTTGGGTGCCCGTGTCTCGGTGTGGATGCGGTGACGGTGTATCTTTCAGCCCTAGTGTTGGGGTAGGTGTGTGGGAAGTGTGTGTGTGAGCGTGGTGGCGGGGTAGGGGGTGGTAGAGGTGGTGGCGCCCTGGTGTCAGGTGTGTGAGGCAGGGACGTTGGGGTGGGGGCTGGCCTGCCCTGGGGGGGTGTCGTCTGGGGGGTCCGGTCCTCCTGGGTTTAAGTTGGGCCGCCCGGGTCGGGGGGGGGGGGGGGGGGGCTGCTCCTGGGCGCTTGGGCCCTGGGCCCGGCGCTGTCTCCGCTCCGGGGGACGCCCGGTGGGGTCGGCAGCTGCTGGTCTTGGTCCGCTGGGGCCTGGGCCCCCAGACTGCGGGGGGCTCCGGCTGGGGCCGCCTTTTGCCGCCCTTCGGGGGGATGCATGTCCACTCTTTGGGGGGGGGGGGTAGCTGGGATCTGGGCCTCTGGGTGGCTGCTGGGGGCCTGGGTCGTGAGCCTTGCGGGCTTCCTCCTCCTTACAGAGACGAGGCTGCATCTGCATGACTGTATCACCACGGAGACCCTTTATTATGCATGTTGATGCTGTGACACTGCTTCCCATTGCGATGACTAGGTTGTACCTCTTCTCTGCTTTCCATTGCGCTGACTAGGTTGTACCTCTTCTCTGCGTAGTTCTGCGTGTGTTTGTATGATCTGAGGATATTTATCCACCTGCAGGTCCTCCTGTAGGGGATTGCTTGTTTTGTTTTCCAACAGAGACCTTGGTTGTTTAGGGATCGCTGTACAGATGTACCAGTGAACTGTGTAAGTGGATTCATGTTTTCTCTCCTCTCTCTCTTCCTCTTCCTTACTCCTTTCTCTCTGTTTCACTTTCTATCATTACCTCTGTTAACTTTCATTTCTCCCTTGTCAGGCCCAGCAGTATGAAATGGAATGGTGTAATAGACAAATGTTTAAATAAAGAAATAAAATGAATAAACATGATATCAAGTGGAGCCTTATGTTCATAAAGCTCCGCTTGGTAAAGCAAAACTGTTCAACAGAATAAAGCAATCAGATTTCCATTCTGCTTGCTTCGATGCTGGACAGGACAAGTAAAAAAAAAAAAAAAAAAAAAGAGGAGGTGAATGAACAAACAGTGTCGCAAAAAAGGACTTTGTGTGACCTTTGGCATAAAAAAAGCTTAATAAATAAAATTTGATAAATCAATCTCAGGCCCATTGAGGAGCTGAATTTACATCCATTTCAGGTTAAAAACAATTGCTAGAGAAAAATGACCTGGCTGATGAACATGCTGTAAAAAGGAACTACTCGTAACTGTACAGCTCTTTGAGGTTTCATGCATCGCTTCTCTGTGAGGCCATTAGGAAGATTTGCAAAATTTCCCTGAGATTTTTCAGTAAATCTGTTGTCTGCTTTCACAAACCTTCGTCTTTGTGGATTTCAATCTAACATCAAGAAGTTCTCACATCTAGTTTTACAGTGAAAGCATAATGACCAATCAGAGAATGAAATGATTGGATGAAAGGTGTGTGGATGATCATTAATTATTTATTATTACTGACAACTGGCAAAACTTAAGTTTTGCTTAGGGCCCCACGGAGGCTTGGGCCCTGGTTGTTGGGGTTAGATTTAAAGCAGCACTACTGAACTTTGGCAGGTTTTCTGACCGCGGAATAGGGTTGGACGATATGGACTAAAAAATGTATCCCTGTAGTTTTTCTTATGTATCACTGTAACGTTACGTGACGATAAAAACTATCAGCAAATTATTTTGTATTATAAATCTGTCACTAAATTCTGTCTTGAGTGCCCTTGAAAAATTGTAGTGACACCAATCAAACAAGTCTGAAATATGAGAGACCAAATTCCACATTTATTCAAATGATGCAAACAGCAAAACTAACTTGGCTTATTAAAAAAACCAAAGTAGTGCAACTGCAAACACAACCTGATAAATTGTCATCTCACAATAAAAACGATAAATTCAAATTGTTATTGTGGGGAATTTCTTTGAGGATATATCACACACGATAAAATAACGCCCATCCCTACCGAGGAAACCCTAACAATGGCCAACCCTATAGTCCTGCATCCTGTCTCTTCTCTGAGCTCTCTACAGCCAGTAAAAGTCATTCTGTTGTTCACTCATCTTTAACTCTAACTTTCTCACTTTTATTTTACTCACTTGTTCCAATAATGAACTGAGTGTCTGTGATGAATCAGCCAAGCTGTGGGTTCGGAGCAGCCAGTTGCTGGTATGTGGCATGTTGCGATAAACCTAAACACAGCTGTCACGTGATGCTCAGGGAAAAAGTTGAGAAGACCTTTTTCTCAGCTTTATGATGCTGCAAGGTGCTGACAGCTTCAGGAATGAACATAATGAATGTCACACTGACACCAGAATGAGTCAGAAGCAGAGAGCTATCAGGTCAGGAACTGCTGACCGGGGTCTGCGGCCCCCATTCATATGGATCCTCATGTAAGGATGCTCCACAGGTTCTCAGTAGGATTGAGGTCAGGGAATGATGGTGGTCCCACCAAGGGTTTTTCTCCTTTAATACTGCAGCAGCCAAAGATTCTGCTGGTCTTCTATTAGCATGGGCTAGATCATCATCTTCACTGTGAAGAAACCGTTATACCACACCAGGAAGGGGTTGCTTTAGAAACTGAACACAGTCATCAGAAGTCATTCTCACACTTGCTTCACCATAACTTTACTGACTTGGCAGACTTGTTGGGACAAGATGGTGATCCACCAACAATCCAGACCTCCATCCATCTGGATCATCCAGACCTCCATCCACCTGGACCATCCAGACTTCCATCCATCTGGATCACCCAGACCTCCATCCATCTGAACCATCCAGACCTCCATCCATCTGAACCATCCGGACCTCCATCCACCTGGACCATCCGGACCTCCATCCACCTGGACCATCCAGACTTCCATCCATCTGGATCACCCAGACCTCCATCCACCTGGACCATCCAGACCTCCATCCACCTAGACCAGGGGTCGGCAACCCAAAATGTTCAAAGAGCCATATTGGACCAAAAAACCGAAAAACAAATCTGTCTGGAGCCGCAAAAATGTAAAAGTCTTAAATAAGCCAGTCGGCAACCTGTTTCAGCCAAACAGCCTTTTAGACCCGTTTCCTACAATAAAGAAAACACTGAAGCATCAACTGACTTTTAACATTGATAATTAAATAAAACTTTAACGTTAAATGTGTTGCATTTAAAAATAAAAACGAGAAAACGAAATCACATTTCTGCATCCAGCAAAAAAAACATTTTAAACTAAAAAAAAAGAAAAGACGTCAGGTTGAAGGTCACTTTTTTTTAAAAAAATCTATTTTAGTTGTATTTATGTAGGATGGAAAAAGACGCAGCTTTAATAATCTACCAGCAGCAAACCAAACACGCTGTCCTGTCTGTGCCGTCATCCTTTTACTGGCGTGTGCAGTAAGCTACTTGAAAAATGAAATTACTGTTTCCCAAAATATGAACAGCTACGCAAAATAATCTGGTCAGCAGTGAAAACAAATGAATCTGCCCACGCAGCGCTGAACATGCTCAGTGCATCAGACACTTTTCTTCTCTATCGTCGGCCTACCTGGCTGGAGAAGTGATCAAAGCGCAGCATGACAGGGTCGGGGTGGACAAATAAGCTTTTGCTCGTTTATTATTCACTTTAAATGCCAGAACTGCAGCAACAGCGCAACAGAGACGCTCCGCTGTGAGGCGTTCGTGGGACAGTGCGCCAGGAGGAAAGTTCAGCGCTCCGCGACACGTCCACACTCAGTGATATTCTTTGTTTGTAATTAATTTTAATGTTTAATTCCGTGATTGCTGATTCAATAGGGCTGTATCATGCTATGCTGCACAATAGCGGCACGTGAGCATGAAGTGCAGTTATTAACACTGATTGGCTGCGTAAAGGTTTGTGAGACGCATCATAGCATGCTGGACAGTTACTCGCCGTTTTACTGCAGTTACCTGCTTGTTGCACCTGACACTCAATGGGCTGCTTTGCAAAATGGTAAAATATAAATTATGTCTTTAATAGTTGAGTTGGATTTTATTTCACGTGCTGCATTTGCAGTGCTCGGAGAACTCGGGAAAAGTGCGCAACTGTACATGAATCCCTCAGAGGGATCATCATAATCCTCACATTTAGAATAAGATAAGAAACTTTATTGTCTCTCAAGGGGACATTTGTCTTGGTCTTTTAGAATCACATTATTAAAGTGAACCAACCAAAATACAATACACTTTAGTAGAATAATCATTAATTCATTTTCCAATGCCAGGGAGCCGCAACAGAGGGACTAAAGAGCCGCGGGTTGCCGACCCCTCACCTAGACCATCCAGACCTCCATCCACCTGGACCATCCAGACCTCCATCCACCTGGACCATCCAGACCTCCATCCACCTAGACCATCCAGACCTCCATCCACCTGGACCATCCAGACCTCCATCTACGTGGACCATCCAGACCTCCATCCACCTGGACCATCCAGACCTCCATCCACCTGGACCATCCAGACCTCCATCCACCTGGACCATCCAGACCTCCATCTACGTGGACCATCCAGACCTCCATCCACCCAAAATAGAAAACAGTTAAAAACTATAAAACAGAGTACACAGGTGCAGAGAGAATGGTTAGAGATTAAAGGCAAGTTTGAACAGGTGAGTTTTTAGGAGGGATTTGAACTGAGGGAAGGAACTGGTATTGTGGAGGTCAGGAGAGAGGGAATTCCAAAGTTTGGGAGCAGAGCAGCTGAAAGCCCTGCTCCCCATGGTAACAAGGCGGGGGGAAGGGACAGTGAGATGGAGGGAGGAAGAAGATCTGAGGGATGGCGATGTGGACCAGAGCGGACAGGTATGGAGGAGAGAGATTATGAATAGCCTTGAAAGTAAAGAGGATTTTAAAGATGATTCTGGAGGTTATGGGGAGCCAGTGAAGTTGTTGTAGGATGGGGGTGATGTGAGCAGAGGAGGGGGTTTTAGTGATGATGCGGGCAGCAGAATTCTGGACCAGTTGAAGTTTATGGAGTGATTCATGAGGTAGACCGAAGAGAAGAGAGTTACAGTAATCAAGACGGGAGGTGACCAGACTGTGGACCAGGACGGCAGTGGAGTGAGGAGTAAGGGAGGGACAAAGGTGGTTGATGTTGCGGAGGTGGAAGTAAGCTGTCTGAGTTATGTTACTGATGTGGGCTTGAAAGGATAGAGTGCTGTCGAGGATGACACCCAGACTCTTAACCTGAGGGGAAGGAGGGACTGAGGAGTTGTCAATTAAGAGTGAAAAGCTGGTAGTTTTGGAAAGAGTTGAGGGTGTACCGATGAGAATGAACTCAGTTTTTATTGCTATTTAGTTTGAGGAAATTAGAGGAGAACCAGGACTTTAAATTGTCCAAACAGTTGAGAAGAGAGGGAGGTGGAAAGGATGAATTAGGTTTACCGGAGATGTAGAGCTGGGTGTCATCCCATTAAAAAACCAAACACACAAAACTGTCCCAGACTCGTGCAGTGATCGTCTCAAAGTGTTGATCACCATTTTAGTTCAGGAGCCCCATCATGCTCGTTTCATTTTTTTTTGTTGGTTTGTTTTTAATATTTTATTTGAAAAAGAATTGTATGTCGATTGCATGATTTTCTTCATTACTTTTGTCACATTCAGCTTATTTCACTGACAGCTCATTTCCGTCTTTAACAGGAGGGATGTAAATATCTGAGTGCAGCTGTAAACTGTGTGGTCCGACTGTGAGCATTGCAGAAGTGGTTCAACCTGAGCTTCTGGACCCCTCACATGAATCTGGGGGGTCCACAGGTGACAGTGAAGTAACAATTTAAAGGATAACTTTCTCTTTTTTTAACAAATGACCAAACAAACGAATACTACTGTCCTGTGGGTTCAGAATTAGCTTTCCATTAGTTATGGAGGGATTTCTCCACAGGTGTACTGGCCACGCCCCCTGCAGCGCCGCCACCCCACAGCAGAAAAAGAAACAGCCAGAGAACAGCAGGCTCACTCTGAACTCATAGGACCACAGTACTCGTTTGTTTGTTCTTTTGTTTGAAAGTATTGGTAAAATGAAGGAGTTGTGCTGCAGATAATGTCTGATAGAGGCCCCCTCCCACTGCCCACTTCACCTGCATTAAATGGATATATATTGACAGAGAAATGTAAATATCATCCAAAGGAATCAGTGACACAGAAATGTTACGGGGAAGTTAATGCACAAATAAATTCCTTGAAATAATTTCGAGGTTAAAAAAGAAGTTATTTTTTATGGAGATAAGTGAATAAGAATACGTGTTTTCCTCGGCATTTCTAGCAGAAAATGAACCTGATTGTCACCACAAGAGTGATTGTGCTCTGTGGGTTCATATATGAAAATGTGGCCAACATTTGACCAGTTTTATAATAAAATTTGTTGATTACTTGTGATGCAGTAATGGTGTTATTTTTTGTTTCTGAGGTATTAAAAACATCTAAAGACTGACAGATTTGGAATTTATAAGTATTTTAAAACAATAAACCAGTTTTTCTAATGTGCAGAGCAGACTCACCAAACAGTCCTGCATTAGTGTGTCCCTGAAGGCCTCTTCTGTCCCTTTGCCGCCCAGTTGAAGATGCAGGCTCGAGTGTTTGCAGAGTCACAGCCTTCAGTGGATCATCTGGTCAGAACTGGTCCCTCTGACTAATGCCAGCCAGCTAATCTGATAAACAGATGAGAGAGAGAGAGAGAATGGTAAATGCCCTAAAATGTACAACATGAATGTCCCGTGGCGTTTGCTTCACCTCCAAGAGTAGCTCCGTATGCATCTTGGAGGGGTTTTTTTTTTGGCAGGAATGACTTGGAAGAAAATCAGTTGGTGTTACATTAAATCTCAAGAATAGATTGACCATTTTAAAATCAGTTAGAATGACTCCATGACATAAACTTGCTATCTAATGTCACTGTTTTACAGACTCCAGACTAAAGCTGGAGACACATGACACAACTTTACTCTGCTGATTTTAGAACAGACTGGGGGCTCACACTTACTGGCCATGACAGACTTTATTTGATCATTTTTTTAAATCACCACGAAACACTGAGCATAATTTAAGGTCTCGGATCAAGGATCAAACTGATGCATCAAACTCTCGCATTAAGTCTTGCGGGATTCACGGTGGTAACAAACAAGAATCGAGGCAGGTGGAGCTGCTAGCTTCTGCTAACTGCTAAAAACGGCCAATAATGCTAATCTCTCCATCTACAACTGTGCAAAGTTAACTGTCAAAGTTAAACGCACACACAGAAAGAGAGAGGAAAACAGAGATGCACAGAAAGAGAGGGAAAATAGCCGAGGCTGAAACATAGCTGACTCACCTGGTCCAGGTGATCCTCGCTGCTGCTCTTGTCTGACCAGTTGCAGCGCTGCAGCAATGGTGTTTAACACCGCGTTTTCTCACCGAAACTGAGAGAAATACTGATTTTCCACACAGTAACTGTTTCACCGCTGTTTATGGTGAAGCTGGGTTGATACCCGCTCGTTGCCTGTGACTCGCTGGCTGCAGGCCCGATGCGGACCTCTGGGATTGGACATGATGTGGCTCCAGTGCGACCACAGAGATGCGGAAGTACTTCCTTGTTGACTGGTCAGCATGATCGCATGTCTCCTATGTTTGGTTCTTTCCACTAAATAAAAGCATGTCAACGACTGTTGTTGTTATGAAACAGAGGAGAACCACTGAAAAACTCTGTCCTGTGGAGTTTACCGGCTAGTGGTAGCTGCTTGAGAAACAAAACGGTAACACCAGCTTAAATCAGTGAGCATCATCATCTTCTTCTTCCTCTTGTTTAACGGCATTTGGCATCCAGCTTAATGGTGCATTACCGCCACCTACTGGTCAGGAGTGTGGGCCAAATATGAGCATCATTTTAGACCCCTTTTATTTTAACTTCCTGTGCTCCAAACAAGCGTGCCATGCCATAGTATGAAACTGAAATGAAGTCCCGTGTGATCTCGCGGCCCCCCACCCCCACCACCACCGTTAAAACAATGTTGATTCACTGTAGGACATTTCAACATTGAAAAACCACCATCTGTCCAACATTGATTCAACAACAGTTTTTCAACTGTTGAAACTGTAATTAACCCATAAATATCTTAGGTAGGGCTGGGTTTTGTTAAGAACCTCACAATGCAATTTTGATTTATAGGGTCATGATTCAGTTTAATTCACATTTTATTATTTCATTTTATTGATTTAAATGCTTTAATCTTGATTCAGTAAGAAGAAGGAATACAGAAATGATTACAGTTCCACTTGACACTTTTTGAATATATATTTTCATGCCCATGTGAACAGATGTGACATGTCAACATTTTTTAACAATAAAACATCCTAAATGAAAAATAGTTGCCATTGTGCAATTGTTTGATCTAAAAGCCCATTTTATGCTCCTTTGGTTACGTAAATTGGTATGTCTGTTTGAAATGTTGTCACACATCTGCACCTTCATTCTTTCATGTGTCCTTAGGGACTAAAAGGGATTTTTACCACTTGGTGGGCTACATTGTGTGTAAAGACCAAAACAAAGTATGTCATGATTGACAGTTTTAGTCAGTTGCATCCTCCCGAAAAAGCTAGCATTTTTTCTCTGATTCTGGGGGCAACTGCGGACCCGATTATTCTGTGACTGGTTGAATATTTGAGCTGTTACAATGATGGAAGTGGAAACAAACAACCATAATATACACAAACACACCACCTAATGTGCAATGCCTCCAGGCCACAGACGAAGGCTGCATTCACACCAGGATAGTCTAGGACTTGGTCTGATTGGGCAGGTATTTCTAAAAAATTTCACACCTTTCTTTTCTTGGGTTTGCGTTCATAACGCAGTAACTAAAGTGGACCAAACCACCTGGAAACAACAACTGCCCACTAGGGGGCAATGCTGCCCAGTACAACCACTGATCAGTGATGAAGAAGAGGAAGAAGTAGTAAACTGGACTCCATGATGAAAGTGGAAATCTTTCTGCTTCCTCTTCCTCCGTCTACAGAGCACACTGTTTGCTTTGTTAGTCCTCTGACCCAAACGATAATCTACCCCACCTCCTTCTTCCTGTTCTTCTTCTTCTTCTTCTCATTGCTTTATTTTAGTCAACAAACGTCACTTCCATCAGGTCCAATGGTCCATTTTCAAGTAAACCGGGACCCACGGCTTTTAGGCGGACCAGATTTTCTTCATGTTGGTCAGCAGCTGTTTCCAGGAATATTGCCCCAGAGTGAGCAGGTGCTGTGACTGTGAGACATTGTCCAGACAGTTTGGTTTGCTTGAGTAAGCTGCATGTGAAAGCAAAACAAAAGGTGCTAACTTTTTCACAATTTCCTGCCTAATCAATCCTTTTTGTGTTTTGTTTTGTGTATTTTGTGTTTAACAGCCACAAGTTGGCTTAAAAAAAACAGAACCACTGATTGTCTGCCAGTGTTTTCCTCTTACTGGTCTTCAGGGTCCTGTAGTACCGAGTTAACAACAACAAACCTGCCAACTAAAATTCATGCTAGCCCCTGGCAACCTAATATGAGGACTTGTGATTGACTTTCTTAAATCCTGGCTCTGAAAGCTCCAGACTAAACTCTATTCCAGGGCTACTCAGCTCTGGCCCTCAAGGGTCACAGTCCTGCAGGTTTGAGATGTTGTCCAGTTTTGACACACCTGAGTTAAATTAATGGGTGATTGTGCAGAACTTGATGACGAGCTGTTGGATCCATTTAATTAGTCAGATAGTCAAGTGTGTTGGAGCAGGAAACATTTAATGTCTGCAGGACAGTGAGGGCTGGTGTTGAGTACACCTGCCTTAGACCATCAGTGCAGATAACTGTTTATCAATCGATAAACTATCCATTCCTCATGTCCCTGGTAAGCTACAACCTGTTCTCTGGCTGAGCAGTACAGACTCAGAGCCAAGGCCAGCTTAGAATAAAAAAGGCCAAAATGTCTGCATATCAGAAAAAAAACTTGCAAGCTAAGGGTGCATTCCCACCAGGATAGTTCACTTCTCGGCCCAGCTGGTGGGTGGGGGTGATCTCCCAGACCGAGATGGCTTTCACGCTGGACCTAAGCCAAACGAGCCAGAGCCTCGGTGCCTGAGCTGCCACTACTACTAATGTTGATGTAGTTTTTTGTTTGCTTTTTGGTTCTTTTTTTATTTTAGTGTAGTACTGGTCTACGGTGCCAACGTATCCCAGAGCCTCCATTTCACAGCTAACTACTTTAAAACTGCAGTATTTCTGTGGGTACTCACTAGGAACTGCAATGTTTTCTTCTGAGCATATATCAGCCCAAACTTTCCCATTGTCACCACTCCACGTTTGACCATTAATGAGCCTTTAATAAATAAGTCCTACACATGGGTTTGTTTAGGTAGTGTTTGAAAGAGAACAAAAAATGCCACCCACTGCATATGGGCATCAGCCAACTGAAACAGAGGATGTATGATTAAGTTAAATCTTATTAATAAACTAGCCAAAGAGGAGATGCATTTTTATAGATTCAGATCATCTTCCCCATGAAAAAGATGGTGAAGTGTAAACCTGACATACAACAACAACATTTACTTGCATCTTTATCTGTCGGTTCAGTAGTTTACAGTATGAACATTGAATGTAGGAGATGGCAAAAAGGTCAGCCTGTACATAAAATATATGAAAAGCACAGTGAAATATTTGGGAGTACTTAAGTATTACTGTGGGGAACCTAAAGGTGGGTACACATTACAGGAAAATTAGGTAAATTTTTGTCCCAATCTCCCTCTTACAATCAAGGCCAGCAAAGGTCTGATTGTTGGATGTTGGAACATCACGTCTGATCTTCCTGTGGTGTGAGGTGAGAGTAATTTTGTCTGGTCCAATCCGCTCAGAAGGAGAGATGGTATATATTGAACATTTTTAATATTTGCGACTAGAAATCCTGATGTGTGTGTTGTTTTGAGAAGACCCAGACACAGGAAGTGTGTTTACAGCTGCATCAGAAAAGAGAAATCTTATGTGATTCGTCTTTTGTAGTCATCAAGTGTGTGCTCTCTACATCTGTGAAGGTTGGAGGAATCCTGCAGTGTGGATCTGGTTTGAAAGTAAAAAGGTGCTCCAATGCAGCCAGTGCCAAATGTTCCAGAGCGCAGCAGAATATTTGCTATGCAGAACGGGCTCCTCTGAATGGCCAATCACTCTCAGAATCCGTTTTTCATTGATGAATAGCAAGTAGGGTTTATAGTATATGACAAATACAACTGGGTTGTCATTCACGATCATTTGCTGGTGCTTTTTTTTTTTTACTGAGAGCACCCAGAACTTGATTGGTCTGAGTCTTTTTGTTCTGAAGCTAAACAATGATCAGAGTTTGTTTAACACAGAGGTGGCATAGAGGTGTGGAATACAGTTATAAGTCTGAGAGTGTAAAATGTCTTTTCACCGGAGTTTCAGGGATGCTGTGCTGGTCTCATAACAGCATCAGTGCAAACTGTTAGTTTGACACATATCTTTGCGTTGTAGGTGTTTTCTTTCCATTGCACCTAAGAATCGTGTCACTCTGAAACAGAAATAAATGTTTTATCACTAGGACGCTGCTTTCTCTTTGTGGTTGGCCTTGTGATTTTTCTTGTTTAACTTGGCCTGTTTCTTGTTTAATTTGGCCTGTTTCTTGTTTAATTGATCACACCACTCTGCTGACCTGCCTGGAGCACTGGGTAGGCATAAAAGGCGTGGCACTGGAGTGGTTTAGATCATACCTCTCCGATAGGACATTTTCCGTCCGCTACGGTCAGTGCCAATCTCCCTCTGCTTCGTTATCCTGTGGTGTCCCCCAAGGGTCCATTCTGGGGCCTCTGCTCTTCTCCCTCTATCTGCTCCCCCTGGGGCAAATCTTCAGGAAACATAAATGTTCATTCCATCTGTATGCCGACGACACTCAGGTCTACGTCCCGTTAAAACACAACAATCCCTCTGCATTAGCAGGTCTGCTAGCCTGTCTCGAGGATGTCAAAATCTGGATGTCTCTCAACTTTCTACACTTTAACGAAAATAAAACCGAGGTCATCGTCTTCGACCCCACTGCTCTCAAGCCTTTATCTGCTGATCTTGGTTCTCTGTCCGGTCACTTACATACTGCGGTCACAAATCTTGGTGTTCAGCTGGACTTTTTAAATCTAGATAAACAGATAAAAGCCACTGTTAAGGCCAGCTTTTTTCAGCTAAGGCGTTTAGCAAAGGCTAAACATTTCTTAGCCCGGTGCGACCTGGAGACAGTCATCCATGCTTTTATAACCAGCCGGATTGATTATTGCAACGCACTCCTCTTTGGCGTTTCTCAGAAACACCTGTCTCGCCTCCAGTTGGTCCAAAATGCCGCAGCACGGCTGCTGACGGACACCAGGAAGAGAGAGCACATCTCCCCCGTCCTGGCCTCTCTTCACTGGCTGCCTGTAACTTTTAGGGTTCAGTTTAAAATTCTTTTATATGTTTTTAAATCTTTAAATGCCCTAGCCCCCTCCTATCTCTCAGAGCTTCTCCATCCTCATGTTCCCACTCGCACTCTTCGGTCTGCTGAGTTGCTGCTGTTGGATGTACCAAGGTCTCGACGGAAGATGTGGGGGGGTAGAGCATTTTCTGTGGCAGGCCCAAAGTCGTGGAACTCGCTGCCTTTGCACATCAGACAGGCCTCGTCTCTGGCAGTTTTTAAATCCCTTCTTAAAACTCACCTGTTTGCCCTGGCGTTCCATCCTTCATGAGCCATTTTTCTGATTTTGTCTGTCGTTTAAAGTCTAATTTTTTCTGATATTTATACTGTTTTTACTGTTCATTGTGTTGATTTTTTTATGTCTAATATTTGTTTTAATGTTCTCACTGTGAGATTCAATTTCTGTTTTACTTCTGTTCAGCGCTTTGTTATCGGTAGCTGCTGTGTTTAAAGCGCTTTACAAATAAAGTTGACTTGACTTGACTTGTTAATTTCAGTTAATTTTGTGTTTATAAACAGAAAATGAGTATTCCCAGGGTATAACTCAGAGTTCACAGGTTTTATGTGCTATGATGGAGATGAAACAGAGTATTTTATCTGAAATGCTCAGATATCCAAGTCTTGCTCTGAGGCCAAGAATACTATACTTTGTTTTAATTCAGCATATTCATGTAGATGATGGCTGCCTTTTGTATGTTGTTTGTCTGATGCATCATATGAGTGTTGAGTAGGGGGCAGTCTTGGGACTGATTTGACCGGATTTAATATCAGAGGGTCAACAGCCTCCCATTTAGGCCACTGTCTCTTTAATTTCCCCTTCATGTCCCCAGATGGGCAATTGTAGATGTCTTTGGCATCCTCAGATGGTCAACCAGGGATGAATGATGTCTTGGTGAAGATGATGCCTAGT
Organism: Atherinomorus stipes; assembly: GCA_023101725.1. Taxonomy (NCBI): domain Eukaryota; kingdom Metazoa; phylum Chordata; class Actinopteri; order Atheriniformes; family Atherinidae; genus Atherinomorus; species Atherinomorus stipes. The sequence continues at coordinate 18,806 of JALJCO010005291.1, read as the reverse complement.
CATCTTCCAGTCTGCACAGCTAAGGATCCAGGCTGCTCGCTGGTGTTTATTCACAGGAAGCCGGTGAAAACTTATTCCCTGTGCATGTGGCTTCTTGCCTCAATGAGTAGAACAGTCAGATACACACCACCGCCCTGGGTAAAGACGACTTACAGAAAGTAATTTCCTCAACCGCTGTTTCTAGCCTCCGGAAGCAGCGATGCACATGCAGGAGTGACGTATGCATGGTCTATAATGCTCATAACAGAGCCGGTTGCCTACGTAAACGTAAGGTTAAAAAGCAAGTATTTTCTTGGCCTGAAGGCTCGGTCATCTCATAAAGTACGACCTTTGGAATTCTGTGTAATCCCTGGTTCCCGCCATCATAACAGAAGGAAATGATGAAAGTACCATTTTCAGAATAGTATTTCCTGGGGAAGGTTCGTGAAATGAAACCTCAAAGTTGGAAGCAAATAAAGGAAAGCATCCATTTTACACTGGAGTTGAAAACATAAGAAAAATTATTCTAATATTTCTCTTTCTCTGCATCTAATGCAGCACTGGTTTGTATGCATGTTCTCTAGCACAGAAGCTGTGCCTTTGTCTGAGATCAATTCTGTGCTTTCCCCGTCTTAAAGCTCCCCGGGGGAGCAGAAGCACTGTGCACTCTCCCAGCGCATTTTCTGACAGTTTAGGCAAATGTGCCCTGATTACGTAACAATCTTGTCTGAAGTTGTTTCTATGTGGAAGAGACAATATGTACTGAAATGTGTAGACGAGTTTGTGTGTTTTGTTACATCTTTATAGAGAAAGCATTTTCACAGTCTTCCTCTCCCAAACCACACGCATCATTCAGTCTTTGTTGCTCAGTGGATTAGAAGTCGTGCCGTTCGCATCCTAGCAAACAAGCAGAAATTTCTTCCCATTCTGGATCTTTCTTGCATCATGTTTCTTTGCTTGACATGGGGACTATGACTATTATGTAATGCATTTACTCACAGCGACATTAATACCAGCGGTAACTCCTGTGACATGGCTGTGTAATAAGTATGATATTACATGTACTGTATGATCAGTAAAATTATATTATGTAATAGTAGCTATTATACTTTAACAGCTACTTCCATGCAGACTAGAGTGTACTGACAACCTTAAAATCAGCTCTGCTTCATGATGTGTTCATGAAGCAGACCTCCCACTAACAGCATCAGTGTTTATATGGCACATGATATAATCAATCATATTAATCGTCATGTGACAGCTGAATTCTGTGAAGGCAGGTTACGTTTCTGAACTTCATCACAGAATTATCAAGAATAATCATCAATAAATGACTGAAACGTGGTGATTAAAAAAACCCACTGATGACCAAAGAAAAGTTTGTTTTTGTTTAAAGTGCCAATGAAACCGTTTCATGCAGTGGAGTCGCGTTAAATATCCTTAATAGATAACATGCTGGAATAAACACCTACAGCTGATCCATTTTAAGCTACCGCGATGTGTATTCTCTGAAGGAGGAAAACCTCCGGCTGCTCCTCGAGGAGCGACTGCTTCCTCCCCCATCTCACTGATTGAACTAAAACAGACCTGTAGACCTCCATAAACTGCTGTTGGTTCTTATACCAGAGAAGACTATTTAAACCAGCCGGTGGCCACAAACAGGACAGAGAAACCGAACCAAAGACGCATCCCAGAGTTGTGCTGCATTCAAGACAGCTGGGAAATAGCGCGATCATCATCAGCCCAACAAGGATAAAACTGTTAAAAGTGTTTTCTGAGGCGAGCTCTGTCCTCGGTGCTGGAGCCTCATGCGAGGACGTGGGGGGGGGGGGGGGGGGGGATAGCGGAGATACCCTGAGAGGAACACACCTGCAGCTATGAAGCTATGATGCTGTCATGTTCACCAGGTAAGTCAGGTCTGGTAGAGGAGGGGGGCGCCCTGCCTATGTAATGGTTGGAAACACTGAAATAGAATATTACATTGTCTCACTGGGTCTGCGTGGGCCGGATGTGGCCCCCGGGCCGCTAATTGGGGATCCCTGGCCTATAGCATAATTGTCAAAAATAAAACCCCATAAAAAGTAATGTGGAAAATGAATAACCCTAATGTTATGGCCTGATATTGCTGAATATCCAAATAGGCCTTTAAAAACATTTGGTAAAACATAAATTCATACCTCAATGAGACCAAAAATATATCAGGAAGATTATAGGCCTACTCCTTTGGAAACAGCCGTTTTCTGTTTGGATATTAGGCATACTACTTTAAAATTGGTTTCTGTATAAAAAAAAAAAAAGCACTCATGTTCCTGAATACATTTCAACTTTCTGTTTTCAGTGTGCCACTGCTTTTTATGAGCTATCTGACATTTGACAATCTTCTCATTTATTTTCTGATCATGGGCTTCCAGGTCTGAGCTGATAGAAGAACAACAGCGTAACCCTTTCCCACAGTGTAATGCAATGGTCGTTGGTGGTCAGCAGGGGAAGTGCAACAATCAATAAATAAATATCAAAAGAACTTTTCAAATCGCTCAGAAAATCAACATTTTGAAAGACAGACAATTGGCAGTGGGCCAACCATAATAGCTTGCAGGCCAACTTTGGCCCCGGGCATAAAGCTAATTGTAAGAGGAATAACAGTCAGTCAGTCAGTCATTTTCTGTACCGCTTATCCAGTTCAGGGTCGCGGGGGTTGCTGGAGCCCATCCCAGCTAACATCAGGCGAGAGGCGGGGCACACCCCGGACAGGCCGCCAGTCCGCCGCAGGGCGAGGAATAACAAATTAAAATTAAATCCATCAGGGGGAATCAAGTGCTTTCTTCAAGAGTAATTTCTTTAGAACAACTTATCAAGTGTAGTTACGCTCCCAATATTTCTAAAACTGTGACACTCATGTGACGCAGCACAGCACATGGACACAGAGCGGGAGGCAGGAAAATAGTTTCTGATGCAGGGCCGTAACTAAGCTTTTCAGGGTCCAAAGATTTTAAATTATGTAATTTTTTTGTAAATTACTATTTCATTTAAATGCAGTAAGAGGCTTTTGGGCATTCAAATAGTTTAAAGTTTTTACAAGTATGATTTTCAGCAAACAAAGGTTGGGGTGGGGGCAGCTGGGGGGCAAGACTCTGAGACATGGGGTCAGTTGTCCCCCTTTGCCCCCCTGTAGATCTGCTCCTGATGCAAATCCTCCGTGTTGGTATTTTTATTTAGTTGTTTTATGTGACCAACACAGAGAAAAAAAAATCAAATGTGATTCATGTATTTATTTAAAAAAGAACACAGCAGGAATGCAGGCGTGAGGTCCTGTTTGGATGCACAGGTCTACAATCCATGTGATGGCTCTGCTTGACCTCTTCTAACCTGGAGCAACTGGTAATGTTACTGTAGTTTCTGCCATCACAACTCTCCGGGAGGCTTTTCTTCTGAAATTTACCAGATGCTTTACTCTGCTCCCATGTCTGGTTTCCCATCTGGTCCGATCTGCACTGCAGAGCTTTACGTGCTCTGTGAGTGTGCTTTGCCAGAAATAGATTTGACTTCTATATTAAGCGGAGCTGCAGGACACACCTGGGAATAGTGTTGTCAAAATATTGATATTCTGAAAAGTATTGATACTCAAACGCTGTATCTGGATACGATACTAATTTGCCATGGTATCGACAGTGCAAGCGCACTCGGCAGGCAGCAGTCGGCCAGATAAACAGCGGCTGACTGACAGGCAGGCAGAGATCCTGACAGCTCATGTTTCTGTTGTTGGAAGTCCGCGCCAGCTTGTTTGGAAGTATTTCACATGCAGCAGACAAAGAAGGAAAACCGAAAGATGTAGACAGGCCTGTGTGCAAACAGTGCGTCAAAGTAGTCGCAACGAAGTCCAGCAGCACAGCAAACCTGGAGAAACATGTGAAGGACTGACATCCTGAACCAGGAGCAGAACCAGGACCGACATCCTGGCCTTCATGATGAATTCAGACAGGTTAGAACCAGAACCAGGACCAGGACCGACATCCTGGCCTTCATGATGAATTCAGACAGGTTAGAACCAGAACCAGGACCAGAACCAGGACCGACATCCTGGCCTTCATGATGAATTCAGACAGGTTAGAACCAGAACCAGGACCAGGACCAGGACTGAAATCCTGGCCTTCATGATGAATTCAGACAGGTTAGAACCAGAACCAGGACCAGGACCACGACAGAAATCCTGGCCTTCATGATAGATTCAGACAGGTTAGTTACTTAAACCTCCCGTTTATTATGGAACTTAAAAACGCATTATTAGTGACAGTTAGCGCCACTGCTAGTCCGCATTGCCCAACCTGGACCTTATTTCTAGGAATACAAGTATTAACTCACCGGTAACATTTATGTGTCACTGATTTCTTCGGATGATATTCACAATTCTCACCGTCTGTGTATAATCGCTATATAATGCCACCCCGTGCCCCTACAACTGCAGCCAACGTGCCGCTCTCAGTGCAGATGGCTCCTCTGATGGAGTTTCCTCACTTTGTCCATCTGCACTTTGCCTCATAATGTCAGATTTAACCGATTTGTTAATAAAAGCTTCATTTTTGCAGCACATGTCCAACAAAACAAGCAGCCCAAAGAACAAAAGTAGAAAAAAATAAGACTCTGTGAACACAACCACACATCCATGTTTAAAAACGATCATGCACGGCCACGGTCCACACACGCCGATCATGCACGGCCACGATCCACACACGCTGATCATGCACGGCCACGGTCCACACACGCCGATCATGCACGGCCACGGTCCACACACGCCGATCATGCACAGCCACGGTTCACACACGCCGATCATGCACGGCCACGGTCCACACACGCCGATCATGCACGGCTACGGTCCACACAGGCCGATCATGCACAGCCACGGTTCACACACGCCGATCATGCACGGCCACGGTCCACACACGCTGATCATGTCCACACACGCCGATCATGCACGGCCACAGTCCACACACGCCGATCATGCACGGCTACGGTCCACACAGGCCGATCATGCACGGCCACGGTCCACACACGCCGATCATGCACGGCCACGGTCCACACATGCCGATCATGCACGGCCACGGTCCACACACGCCGATCATGCACGGCCACGGTCCACACACGCCCGATCATGCACGGCCACGGTCCACACACGCCGATCATGCACAGCCACGGTCCACACACGCCCGATCATGTCCACACACGCCGATCATGCACGGCCACGGTCCACACACGCCGATCATGTCCACACACGCCGATCATGCACGGCTACGGTCCACACACGCCGATCATGCACAGCCACGGTCCACACACGCCGATCATGCACGGCCACGGTCCACACACGCCGATCATGTCCACACACGCCGATCATGCACGGCTACGGTCCACACACGCCGATCATGCACAGCCACGGTTCACACACGCCGATCATGCACGGCCACGGTCCACACACGCCGATCATGTCCACACACGCCGATCATGCACGGCCACGGTCCACACACGCCGATCATGTCCACACATGCCGATCATGCACGGCCACGGTCCACACACGCCGATCATGTCCACACACGCCGATCATGCACGGCCACGGTCCACACACGCCGATCATGCACGGCTACGGTCCACACACGCCGATCATGCACGGCCACGGTCCACACACGCCGATCATGCACGGCTACGGTCTACACACGCCGATCATGTCCACACACGCCGATCATGCACGGCCACGGTCCACACACGCCGATCATGCACGGCCACGGTCCACACACGCCGATCATGCACGGCTACGGTCCACACACGCCGATCATGTCCACACACGCCGATCATGCACGGCCACGGTCCACACACGCCGATCATGCACGGCTACGGTCCACACACGCCGATCATGCACGGCCACGGTCCACACAGGCCGATCATGCACGGCTACGGTCCACACACGCCGATCATGCACGGCCACGGTACACACACGCCGATCATGTCTACACACGCCGATCATGCACGGCCACGGTCCACACACGCCGATCATGCACGGCCACGGTCCACACACGCCGATCATGCACGGCTACGGTCCACACACGCCGATCATGCACGGCCACGGTCCACACACGCCGATCATGCACGGCCACGGTCCACACACGCCGATCATGCACGGCTACGGTCCACACACGCCGATCATGCACGGCCACGGTCCACACACGCCCGATCATGCACGGCTACGGTCTACACACGCCGATCATGTCCACACACGCCGATCATGCACGGCCACGGTCCACACACGCCCGATCATGCACGGCCACGGTCCACACACGCCGATCATGCACGGCTACGGTCCACACACGCCGATCATGTCCACACACGCCGATCATGCACGGCCACGGTCCACACACGCCGATCATGCACGGCTACGGTCCACACACGCCGATCATGCACGGCCACGGTCCACACAGGCCGATCATGCACGGCTACGGTCCACACACGCCGATCATGCACGGCCACGGTACACACACGCCGATCATGTCTACACACGCCGATCATGCACGGCCACGGTCCACACACGCCGATCATGCACGGCCACGGTCCACACACGCCGATCATGCACGGCTACGGTCCACACACGCCGATCATGCACGGCCACGGTCCACACACGCCGATCATGCACGGCCACGGTCCACACACGCCGATCATGCACAGCCATGGTTCACACACGCCGATCATGCACGGCCACGGTCGACACACAAAACATAACAGGAGGGAAAGCAGTAAAGTCATAGTGCTGCTGTGCATATACTTACCTGTGTGTTCACTAGCAAGGACCATGCCACAACAAAATGAGTGATGATGACGATGATGACGGATTGATTGATTGATTGATTGATTGATTATTGATCGAATGAAAGAATGAGATATGATGATGAGCCGGAGGAAGACCTAGGGTGGTGGTGTAGTCTTTCAGTAGTGAGTCCGGCTTAGGGAACCCCCAAAAAAGAGTTGCCAGAGCCAATAAGTGAATGAGCTCTACGTATATCTGAAAGGTTATTGCAAACGTATGAACGGTAGGCTTGCAAAGACCAGCGTCTGAGCAACTGAATATTTTTGTCTGATACATCGAATCTTGAGGTGGTGGTGGCTGCGCCGATGCGGAATGAATGGATGGAATAGTGTTCTGATTCTAAGCCGGACAGATGGACTTGACAGAAATGGTTGCTGAACCAGAATCTAGTAGCCAGTTTCTTTTTCTCAGTGAAGAGCGGATCCAGAGGTGAGGCAGTTGATTGCAGTCCAAGTTGGAAGTAGTCTGGAACTGGTTCTTAAGGGCTGAGGTGTGAATACAATTCAAACAGATAAATGGGGAAGAGATTCCGAGTTGATCTGTTTTTCTTTTAAGCGTGAATACGAGACAGTCAGGTGAGTAGCAGATGTCTGAGAGGCAGGGGTGAAAAGTAGAGTTGAAAATGGACATTGTAGGTGCAAAATTCAGAGGATCATAGGATGCCAAAATTACTGCTTCCAAGGTCTGATCAATGATAGAACAGTTTCCTGATCGTAACGTGTTAATGCAGAGGTGGAGAAAGTCCAACGTGAGAGGAAGGTGTATCATTATCGGAGATGACTCTCATTTTCTAAGCCTGTTGAAGTGCATGGTGACATGACAATGAGTGATAGATGGACACGAAGAGCCAAGCAAGAGCCGACAGAAGAATATACCGGAAAGGTAAGTGTGGATAGTGGAACAGAGAATTCTTTGGAAAGAGAAAATACAGGCGATGTAACTGTAAAGTGTGGTAATGTCAAACTGAGGGAAGCGAGTTAATAGACAGAATGATACATTTTGAAACTGTTCCAGCCGGTCAGGTAGGCTGAGAGTATGCATGGAGCGAGACTGTCAAGGATGGCTTCACTTGAGGCAACAGACAGTGAATTGTGATCTTACTGAAGATGGTTGGTGAATGGAGGGACTGGAGTCTGGTGTTGGTCTGATTCGGAGCTAATACTTGTTAAGAGGCTCGAATGTAGGCAGCTCTGAGGAGGAACTGGTGCTGTGCTGAGATCAAGACGAGTATGCGAATGGGCTGTATGATCGTAAGGGAACGGGACTGGCCTTGTAGAGGACATTGACTGCAATGGTATTGTCAGAATGAATTAGGATTGACCTACGGGACCATTTATGACCCCAAAGAATGGCGGCTATAATGATGGGGTACTGCAGGTAAAGAGCACAACACTGAGGCTGAATCAAGAAGTTTGAAGTCGGAGCCAATGCGCATGGCATAAGTGAGATGACCAATGAGGGCTGCCGTTGTGTGCATTGATCCATCAGCACGTAGTTGGAGAGGAGACTTGAGATGCGCTTGACCTTTTCCAGAGGCAAGGAGGTCTGAAAGGAAAGGGAGTTGAGGGTAATCCCCGAAAAGAAAATTAAGATGCCAGACGACGAAATCAGGCAATGGTCGTGGGAGCAGCATGCCGCAGGTTGGAATGCGAGACCCTGACAGCTGAGCAAAAATAAAAGAGAAGGGTACAACAACAGCACCAAGTCAACACTGGAACAGTGTGTCGGTCTCAGAGGTTCTGTCCTCCAATGGTTCCGTTCATATCTGTTAGATCGTTCTTTTTGTGTCCACCTTGATGAGCACTCCTCAGCTGTAGCCCCCCTCAGCTGAGGGGTCCCACAGGGTTCCATTCTGGGTCCACTGTTGTTTTCTTTGTACATGCTGCCATTAGGTTCCATATTCGAGAAGTATAACATGGCCTACCATTGTTTTGCTGACAATGTCCAAATGATGCTCCATTAAAGCCTCGAGCTGATTCTCTGTCCACACTCGCGAGCTGCCTGAAAGACTTGAAAACGTGGATGGATTTAAACTTTCTTCATCTTAATGGTGAGAAAACTGACATTGTGGTGTTTGGCAAACCAGAGCTTCTGGAAGGTGCTGCTAGCGTTCTTGGGCCGCTTCCCTCACACTGTCGGCCTCAGGTTAAAAATCTTGGGGTAGTCATTGACACCTCCTTAAATCTACACCGTCAGATCAGCTCAGTAGTCAGCAGTGTATTTTTCCATCTGAGGCTAGTTGGAAAAATAAAGCCCTACCTACCGAAGAAAGAGCTGGAAACAGTGATCCACCTGTTGATCATGTCCAGGCTCGACTACTGTAACTCCCTCTACTTCAGCATTGATCAGATGTCCCTGCACCAATTGCAGCTCGCCCAGAATGCAGCAGCCCGCTTTTTTTTTTTTTTTTTTTTTTTTTTTTTACTTGTCCTGTCCAGCATCGAAGCAAGCAGAATGGAAATCTGATTGCTTTATTCTGTTGAACAGTTTTGCTTTACCAAGCGGAGCTTTATGAACATAAGGCTCCACTTGATATCATGTTTATTCATTTTATGTCTTTATTTAAACATTTGTCTATTACACCATTCCATTTCATACTGCTGGGCCTGACAAGGAAGAAATTAAAGTTAACAGAGGTAATGATAGAAAGTGAAACAGAGAAAAAGGAGTAAGGAAGAGGAAGAGAGAGAGGAGAGAAAACATGAATCCACTTCCACAGGTCACTGGTACATCTGTACAGCGATCCCTGAACAACCAAGGTCTCTGTTGGAAAACAAAACAAGCAATCCCCTACAGGAGGACCTGCAGGTGGCTTAGATATCCTCAGATCATACAAACACACGCAGAACTACGCAGAGAAGAGGTACAACCTAGTCAGCGCAATGGGAAGTAGAGAAGAGGTACAACCTAGTCATCGCAATGGGAAGCAGTGTCACAGTGTCAACATGCATAATAAAGGGTGCTCCGTGGTGATACAGTCATGCAGATGCAGCCTCGTCTCTGCAAGGAGGAGGAAGCCCGCAAGGCTCACGACCCAGGCCCCCAGCAGCCACCCAGAGGCCCAGATCCCAGCTACCCCCCAAAGAGCGGACATGCATCCCCCGAGGGCGGCAAAAGGCGGCCCCAGCCGGAGCCCCCTGCAGTCTGGGGGCCCAGGCCCCAGCGGACCAAGACCAGCAGCTGCCGACCCCTCCGGGCGCCGGGCGTCCCCCGGAGCGGAGACAGCGCCGGGCCCAGGGCCCAAGCGCCCAGGAGCAGCCACCCCCCCCCCCCCCCCCCCCCCCCGACCCGGGCGGCCCAACTGAAACCCAGGAGGACCGGACCCCCCAGACGACGCCCCCCAGGGCAGGCCAGCCCCCACCCCAACGTCCCTGCCCCACACACCTGACACCAGGGCGCCACCACCTCTACCACCCCCTACCCCGCCACCAAGCTCACACACACAGCAGCCCACTTGCTGACTGGGAGGAGGAAACGGGACCACATATCCCCGGTGCTCGCTGCTTTGCACTGGCTTCCAGTCAGCTTCAGGTCCCAGTTAAAAATCTTATTACTTGTTTTTAAAGTCCTAAATGGCCTGGCTCCCCCCTACCTGTCTGAGATGCTGCACTTGCATGCCCCCTCCAGGGCTTTGCAGTCCTCTTCTCAGCTCCTCTTAAAGGTCCCCCCTCCAGACTTAAGTCCAGGAGCGATAGAGCTTTCTCGGTGGCTGCTCCGAAATGCTGGAAAGAGAGGAGAATCAGTGGCAAGACATTCAGCAGAAGGAACAGGAGGCTGAAAGTGAGGGAATGACTACCGGCAGACAGGGAGCAATGGCAGCGAAGCCCGAAGGTCCGGTAAAACAGGGGGTGGCCGAGAGCGAAAAGAAGAAGCAGGCAGGTGCACCAGCATCAGGAGGGTTCCCAGAAACCACCAGCGTGGAAGGGGGGCAGAGAGGAACGGAAGAAGTGATAATTGACCAGGGACAAATAGAAGAGGCAGAAAGGCCAGGAGGGCGTGATGCGGGCCGAGGCCCCTGAAGAGGACAGGTGAGGACCGGCTGTGGCGGCGCCGATACGTGGGGACGAGAGGAAGAAGCCGCGGTGTAACCAGTACCAGAACAAAGGAAACAAGGCCGAGAAGAAGCAGAAGCGGTCACACAGCGCCGGGATGGCAAGAGACGAATGGGAGGAAAGGAGGAGGAAACGAGCCAAGAGGGCTCCAGGACGGGCGGAGCAGGTGCGTTGCAGAAGGAGCAGGCAGCAGAGGCGGGGCTGCAACGCTGCGAGAAACCGTCCGGGACAAAGCCGCCCGGAAGAGAAGCAAGAGGTGCCGAAGACCTGGAACCGCCGGTGGGAATTGTTAGTGTGGGCAAAGGGAACCCCGGCGTGCTGCGAGTATACCGGAGACAAGCCACGTTCAGTTAGTGATGGAGGCGGCCGCGGGCCAGGAAGCTGATCCGACCACGGTGTGCCGCTCGAGCAGCATGGAAGCCACAGGACAGCGGGTCCAAGGAGCGAGAAGAGTGGCAAAGCCGGCGGCAATGAGGCCTGAGCCGTGCGAGGAGGAGAGACAATCCGCGATCCGAAAGGTAACGACATCAAATGCATGGAGTACAAAGGCGGGGCGTCGGGCTGCGGTTGGAGCGCTGGGAAACTAGTCGTGTAAGGAGAGCAGACGCTCACAACGGTTGCAATGGATGATCAGCAACGAGGGAACGAGGCCCACTGGCGGGCGAGGAAGATGACTGAGAAGCAGCGAACGCAGCATGGCTGTAACGTCGGTAGGGTCGTCGAGAGAACGAGAAACTGAGTTAGTATTAGTATTTATTGTGGATCCATATTAGCCACAGTAAGATGCTGTTGCTATTCTTCCTGGGGTCCATACAAAAATTCATACAAAACATAAAAGAAAATTACACTTCAGAAACATGTATAATATAGAACATAAAATTAAATAAAAATTTTTTAAAAAATTAAAAAAGATTTAAACTAAAAATACAGCATGCTACACTAGTACATGAAGTTTTCTAAATCAGCAAAACTCTGACCTTGAGATCAACAAATCTCATTTTTGTCAATCCTGTTCATTATACACAATTTCCATTATATATCCACTTATATATACACATACATATCTTTACACAAATTCAGTTCCCATATACAGCATATATATATATTTTACACACACACACACACACACACGTATACATACATATACACCCACATCCATACATGCATATATGCATACTCCCACACATACACACCCTTATATATATATATATATATATATAATATATATATATATATATATTATATATATATACACACACACACACACACACACACACACACACACACAATGATAATTTCATACTTGACTCATAAGCTATTGTGTCAGTAATACCTTAAAACAAAATCATATTCTTTGTTTGTGAAATCAATTAAAGTTAATTTTTATTTCATCTACTTCCTTCTGAGTGAATTGCAGGCTTGTTTTGACATCTTGAACATCTTTTGCATTATCCAATCTAGTGCTTGAAGATTCCATGATTAATGTCACAAACCCTGTGAAATGTTCTTGCTGTTGCCGTAGCAATGATGTAAACATTTCTCTTGTTGCTGTAGCAGATCATTTACCTGAACAAGTGACACATAGTCGTCTTTAGGTTTTGCATCTGCTTTCTTTGGTGGCATGCTGGTGAAATTTGTTCCTCGAGACTTGTAATGAAACCTGGAGGAACTAGCTTGGCAGTTATTTGGATGGCTGTAGCCGGAGCCCGGGCCTGGTGGTGGATGGCTGTAACCGGAGCCTGGAGGCTGGTGGTGGATGGCTGTAGCCGGAGCCTGGAGGCTGGTGGTGGATGGCTGTAGCCGGAGCCTGGAGGCTGGTGGTGGATGGCTGTAGCCGGAGCCTGGAGGCTGGTGGTGGATGGCTGTAGCCGGAGCCTGGAGGCTGGTGGTGGATGGCTGTAGCCGGAGCCTGGAGGCTGGTGGTGGATGGCTGTAACCGGAGCCTGGAGGCTGGTGGTGGATGGCTGTAGCCGGAGCCTGGAGGCTGGTGGTGGATGGCTGTAGCCGGAGCCTGGAGGCTGGTGGTGGATGGCTGTAGCCGGAGCCTGGAGGCTGGTGGTGGATGGCTGTAACCGGAGCCTGGAGGCTGGTGGTGGATGGCTGTAGCCGGAGCCCGGGCCTGGTGGTGGATGGCTGTAGCCGGAGCCCGGGCCTGGTGGTGGATGGCTGTAGCCGGAGCCCGGGCCTGGTGGTGGATGGCTGTAGCCGGAGCCCGGGCCTGGTGGTGGATGGCTGCAGCCGGAGCCTTGGCCTGGTGGTGGATGGCTGTAACCGGAGCCTGGAGGCTGGTGGTGGATGGCTGTAGCCGGAGCCTGGAGGCTGGTGGTGGATGGCTGTAGCCGGAGCCTGGAGGCTGGTGGTGGATGGCTGTAGCCGGAGCCTGGAGGCTGGTGGTGGATGGCTGTAGCCGGAGCCTGGAGGCTGGTGGTGGATGGCTGTAGCCGGAGCCTGGAGGCTGGTGGTGGATGGCTGTAGCCGGAGCCTTGGCCTGGTGGTGGATGGCTGTAGCCGGAGCCTTGGCCTGGTGGTGGATGGCTGTAGCCGGAGCCTGGAGGCTGGTGGTGGATGGCTGTAGCTGGAGCCTGGAGGCTGGTGGTGGATGGCTGCAGCCGGAGCCTGGAGGCTGGTGGTGGATGGCTGTAGCTGGAGCCTGGGCCTGGTGGTGGATGGCTGTAGCCGGAGCCTGGAGGCTGGTGGTGGATGGCTGTAGCCGGAGCCTGGAGGCTGGTGGTGGATGGCTGTAGCCGGAGCCTGGAGGCTGGTGGTGGATGGCTGTAGCTGGAGCCTGGGCCTGGTGGTGGATGGCTGTAGCCGGAGCCTGGAGGCTGGTGGTGGATGGCTGTAGCCGGAGCCTGGAGGCTGGTGGTGGATGGCTGTAGCCGGAGCCTGGAGGCTGGTGGTGGATGGCTGTAGCCGGAGCTTGGGTCTGATGCTGGCAGAGGTTGGAGCCATGGTCCAATGCTGGTAGAATGGCTAAGGTTAGGCCTAGGTCTAGGCCTGGCCTAGGTGCCAGCCTACTTCTGATCGAGCCAAGTTCATACACCGCATCCACTAATTTCACTAACTGCCACACAATGTAATTCTTGTGTGATGTTAGGCATATATTCTTGCACTTGATATAAGTTGGATGGAGAAACACGACCAGGATTGCAGAGATGCTGCCTGGATTGAGTTGATGAGGTGAACGAGTATTTAAAGGAGCTGTATCATGCTTTTCAAATGTTCCAAAAGTCAAATATAGGCATTTATAAGCTAGATATGTTCCCATCGTTACTATAGAAACTAATTTGGTGTTAAATATTAGTTTTTCGATGCATCCAATTTCCAACACGGAAGTAAGATGGCTGACTGTACTGAACCGCGGAGCTCTCGACCAATTGCAGCATGTTTTACGCCCATTTCATGACGTCGCCCCGGAAGAGACACTTATTCTGAAGGGTCACAGAATTGTCTGTAGCACCGGCACCGGCAGCTCTCATGTGGATGTTAGTAGTAAACATTGATGGATAATTACTCCGATCGACGGGATAAAACAGACCAGCCTGTTATGGAGCTGTATGCGCTCGACCCAGAGTCTGATATAGAGTTTGAAGTACACGCAGTACCACAGAAGTACCACAGAAGTACCACAGAGACCCCTGACAAGTAAGTAAATTAGCGAACAAATCATAGCCTAACAGTTAGCATTGAGCTGAGAGATGTGTTGACTCACCAGTGTTGTTGTCTGTCCATGCGCGTTTTTATAGTAGGAACTGCGTCAGGTTTCAGAAGTAATCCCAGAGAAAAAAAACACTTTACTGCCCGAGATTCATGAAGTTGTCAGGAGTGAAGTTCACACACGAAGTTGAGTTTTTTTTCCCCCTGCTCCTGAAGTTAAAATCCAACCACTTCTGGCAAGTCAATTCATCCAGTACAACAAATACACGCCCACGCTGAACATAACTGCATTTTTCCCAACTTGCTGTCCTCTAGAGCTTAAAAAAAAGAAGAAAAAAAAAAGGAAGAAAATTCTCCTGAACTGGATCAAACGTCTGTTAGCTGATGGCTGCTTGTCTCTGAGGAAATCTTCCTGCAGGTGTTAGTTTCTTCCTCCGAGAGTGTGGATAGGATTCTCTGAGTTTCTGTTCAACACAGGGCGTCTTGCTACGATACTGAGCGTGCGCATTTGGACTTTCGTGATTGGTGCCACGTTCATACGTAACGCGGTGGGTAGTCAGCCGTTTGCAGGGAGGTAGCGCTTGGTTTAAATATTCATGTAGATTACTCAAATATGCATGAATGAAGAAAAATAACGATTTAAATCATTTCTTGATAAGGAAATAACACACTGACATGCTGAAAAGCTCTTAAAAGTCCATTTTTCATGATAGGGCTCCTTTAAGGCTGCTTGATGATTAGTGAGATTGGAAGCAGGTGTGGTTGAGGCGTGGTCCTGCTCCTGAACATATGTTAATGAATTAACTTTATTTTAAGCCTACCTGTGTAATATTACCTGGTGCTTCTGATTGTGTTTACATGAGTAATTACACTTACCAAAGATCTTGATGTGTGGTGTATACTTACCTGAGTAATACTTACCTGTCCATTTATGATTATGTCGGTTGATGGCAGCCGTCCCCCA
The DNA here is from genome assembly GCA_023101725.1 of Atherinomorus stipes. NCBI lineage: Eukaryota > Metazoa > Chordata > Actinopteri > Atheriniformes > Atherinidae > Atherinomorus > Atherinomorus stipes. The sequence continues at coordinate 3,310 of JALJCO010005291.1, read as the reverse complement.
GCTTAATTGTGACTAGTATGTGATCTTTTCCACCTGTGCAGTGCTGATGGACTGGCTGTGCAGGTGGGGGTGGGCCGTCCAGAGTCAGGACTGAAGGACTCTTTAAGGCGGATTTCCACCGGGTCCGTGTGCGGTGCATTACGGCTGCTGTGCGGTGTAGTTTCGACCTCTACAGAGCAGCAGCTCCCACTGCAACCGTGTCAGACACGGCGCACCTGCAACTGCAGTCTGTACTTCCACCAGATGAATCTGATAAATCACATTTGCAGGATCACATGATAATGATCAGGAGGGCTGGATCAATGTCCAGTGGTGCGTGCGTGCAATAAATGTCCTACATACAGTCACTTTTCCCTTCATTGTCCAACTTAAACCAGCAGACGCGTTTCATTCATAATATATGCTCATTTCTTGTAGGCTACAGCCATACACAACATCTTCACATTTTTAACAATTAACTTACCATGCATAATCTATCCCAATAATTGATCACACCACCACTTTCTTGCTTTCTTCACTGCAAACTCGGCAATAAGTTTTTATAATCCAGTTTGAATGTAGGCTTATTACAATTCTAACGAATAATAGTGCAAACCTGCACAGTCCGTTAGGTGCAAAGAATAATTTTTATTAGGTTAGTCTCAACTTTATAAAGCTTCGCTTACCCGATGCCGCCGCTACAGGAAGAGTTAAAATCCTTCAATCTGTCTGAGCTAGCAATTTTTTTTCAAATCACACATCAAAGTTGGAGATCTTGATAAGTCTTTTTCCTATATCCACTGTGATGGTATTTTTTATCTAGTTGTTTTATGTGACCTAGACAGAGAGACAAAAATCAAATGTGATTAATGCATTTATCAAAATGAAAAAAACATGGCAGGAATGCAGGTCGCACAGTCCATGCTTGACTTCTAAGTTGGAGTCACTGGTAATGTTGCTGTAGTTTCTGCCATCACAACTCTCCGGGAGGCTTTTATTCTTAAATTTACCGGATGCTTTACTCTGTTCCTGTGTCTGGTTTCCCGTCTGGTCCGGTCTGCACTGCAGAGCTTGACGCGCTCTAGGAGCGGCGCGGCGAGACGCACCTGGGACGGATCTTGTACGCATGTGTCATGTGTCTGGTGTGAGCCACGCCACTGACTATAACGGCCACGAATTGCTCCGGAAGCCGTACCGCAGCCGTAATGCACCGCACACGGACCCGGTGGAAATCCGCCTTTAGAGTGGCTCAGATGTGACTCTGATGGAAAGAGGGATGTGAAGAAGGATGTAGCTGGGACGGATTATGGTGGGATCTGGTGGTGGAGCAGTCTTGTTATAGTGGAAATGAGTCAGCGCTGACACTCACTAAAGGAGATTGAAGTGGAACACTATGAAAGTCACCAGCACATGCAGCCTGTGACCACGCTTGTTCTTACCTACCAGCATCATAATGGTGACAGTGGAGACTGTCCCAGGCCAGCCCAGAACCCAGCCCATCACCATGACAAATGAACAACAGCAGTTCTTTACATTTTATTTAATGTTTTGAAACTGTTGTGAAGGATGATCCAGTTATTCTAATAAACTAAGATCATTTTTGATTATTACAAAATTCACTGTGGCTTATATTTAATTTTTAGAGGAAAGAAAAACAGCAGATGAACAGAGGAGCTTCTGAACAGGCTGAAAAGAAGTTAAATAAGCAAATGATCAGAAACTGCAACGATGCAGTTATGACAATAACAAGGTCATAAAAGACATGTATGAAATAGTAAATGAATTCAATACAAATTTTGTTAATGTAGGACCTAATCTTGCAAGTTCTATTGAATCAGGCAATTGTGAGCAAATAAAGGGTGGCTGGAATGGAGGCAGTAAAGTGCTGCAGTCTGTTTCTTGGAGAAGTAAGTGAAAATTAAATCAAAAGTGTTGTAGCTAGAACTAAAAATAAGACATCGACTGATAGTGATGGGATCGATATGGTGATACTAAAACAGACTATTGATCGTATAAACAAACCACCAAGTTATATTTTAATCTTTCTTTTCAAACGGGTATTTTCCCGGAGAGAATGAAAGTAGCTAAAGTCATTCCACTTTTTAAAACAGGGGATAAACAAAGCTTTACCAAAGATCGACCAGTGTCTTTACTTTCACAATTTTCAAAAGTGCTTGAAAAAATATTTGCACAAAAATTAGATGATTTTATTGAAAAGCACAAGTTATTGAGTGAGAGTCAGTATGGTTTTAGATCGAATAGATCAACAGCTTTGGCACTGATGGAAATAGTGGAGGAAATTACAACTGCAATTGAAAAAAAATACACAATAGGGTGTTTGTTGATTTGAAAAAACTTTTGACACTGTTGATCATTCGGTTTTAATTTCTAAACTGCAAACATATGGTGTGAGAGGAGATGCATTAAAATGGTTAAGCAGTTATTTGGATAATAGACAACAGTTTGTACAGTTTGCTGGTACTGTATCTGAGTGTATGAAGACTGAATGTGGAGTCCCACAAGGGTCAGGTTTGGGACCTAAAATTTTTATTTTATACATTGATGATATTGTAGAAGTGTCACAGTTATTACAGTTTGTTTTATTTGCTGATTACACTTTTTTTTTTGCTCTGGAGATGATTTGAGAAGGTCGTCAGAAAGTGTAACACAGGAAATGGTCAAGCTTAAAAAATGGCTTGATTAAAAATAGATTATCATTAAATTTGAAGATAACAAAGTTTATGATTTTTACAACTAAGGAACATAATGGAAAAGTTTCTTTGACAATAGATGGAGTTGAGATTGAAAGAGTGTCTGAGTTCAGGTTTTTGGGTGTAGCAATGGATGACAAACTGACATGGAGATCACATATAGCTTACATTAAAACAAAAATGTCAAAGAATATTGCAATTGTTATTGTGTTGGATTATCCTGCAATGAGAATTCTGTACTGTATACTTATTCTACCGTATCTGAGTTATTGTTTGGAAGTGTGGGGGAATACATATGTGAGTAACATCAAACCTTTGTTTATTTTACAGAAAAGGGTGATAAGAATAATTCACAATGTAAAACCAAGAGAGCACACCAACAAACTGTTCATCGAATCAGGAGTCATGAAACTTAAGGACTTAGCTGAGGTACACACATTATTAGTTATGTACAAGGCAAAATAGTAAAGTATTACCTGCAAGTTTGCCAAAGCTGTTTAAATTTAGTTTAGAAGATCAGGACAGTAGAAGAAAATGTAATTTTAAACATCAAAAGGCCAGGACTACTTTGAAACAGAAGTATATTTCAATATGCGGTGTTAAATTTCAAGGCTGCTTTC
>JALJCO010005289.1:0-13251 GCA_023101725.1 Atherinomorus stipes | reverse complement strand
TTTGATTACTATTGTCATTTTAGCCTTTTCTTTAATGGGAGGATATGAACAATGTTGAGGACTGTAGACCTATACATACACATGCGTGCACACCCACACATACACACACACACACATTATATGGCTAGTACACATATTTGAATTCAACTTGTCAAGTTCTCTGACATCAGCAAACAGCAAAAGCTTTTATACAGTTTCACAATTTCTTTCACTTTAACTGTGTAATCAAACAGAATCAGAGGTCGAGGTCTTGTTCTTTCTACGACCACCGCGGTCTCAGTCTGGAATCATGACCAATGCTGCCTTGTTTGTAGAGATGCACTGATCAGAGATCTGATCTCCGATACTGACAAGCTGTATCAGATATCGGATGAATGTGGCCAATCCAGCATTCTGATCCAGTCATTTCTGTTTTATTAACATCATAATAAATGTACACTTTATTTGTTAATGAACAAAATTAAGTACATTTATATCTGTGTTAATTTGTTACCTTTTTTAAACAAGGCCAAATGTTTATGTCAAGTTTGATGCCTTTGACCGCAAGGCATACACTCAGCCCAGGTATCGGTATCGGACTGGATCGGTGCATCTCTACTTATCTCTACAGTTTCTGACCTGTATGACTGCTCAGTGTTGCACAGTGTTACTGATAAACACTTAGCAGCTGTTACTTGTCTGTATTAAACTCTGGTTTGCGCTTTTGCAGGAATCTGTCCATGACTGGGAAGAGTTCTTTTGAGCAACACGTGTTTTTTTTGTCACCCTCAGAATTTTCGTGTCGTTTCACGTTGTGTGCCCCGGCACGCAACATGGAAACATTTACTCTGACATATGTGGACCTGCATAAAGTCCCGACTTCAAGACTGATGACATTTAAGCCATTGGCATCAGCGGTCGGGCTGTGATTGACAGCTCTCTCTGCTTTTATCATCGCCACAGTCAGTTTATAAATCACAGACTTTAACACAAAAGGGCAGCAATGTAGGACAGTGTCATCTTTCGCAGTAAAAAGTAATGAAAATGCGGCATGTCTGGTCAGCTTACCCTAGCCCAGGGGTCGGCTGTCAGACCGGGTCCGCGGTCGGCAGTCTGGACCGGTGTCAGCCGCAGTAGCGGTCCAGCCTCTCTGCTGTGTTGCCTGTTTTTCTAACTTCATCTGTTTTCCTTGGAGTCTTACATAAAAAGTTAATTTGTCTGTCACCCAGGATATCTTTCCGTTTCTTTGGCGGCACCATAGTTTGTTAGCTAGCAAACCTTAAAGGGATATTGTGTAAGTTCTCCTGTGTTTTATTCACAAAAACTGATTTTTGGGTTCAAAAGTGTTTTTTCATTAATCAGTAATCACTCCCATCAACAAACTGAAGTGCTCCTCTAAGTTCTAAATTTGCCGTTCGTATCATTCATTTACACATCGAGCGGGTCGGCTCGGTGGAGGCTGCCATGTCGTATCGCCATGTTTTTGCGTTCGGGAGAAGCGTGACAGTAGGAAAACACAGAAACTCACCGGACACACCGAAGTTTTCCGCTCAGTTCGAGGTAATGCCTTTGAAAAGTCACCGCGCTGCAGTGGGGAGAAACCAGCGTCTCACTGATGCTGGGTTCACGTGCAGTCGGGCAGATGGCCGTTGGTAACAAACCAGATGTCATTTTAATCAATAAAGCCGAGCGAAAGACGGTAAAACATGGGTCAGGGAAAACAATACGACATCGCCATGACAACCGAACAGATGTGGACTGATGTCACTGTAACTGACGGACCACGTCTTCACATAGAGGCCGGTGATAACTTTACATGCAGCGGATGTCGTCGGTCTGCCCGGTTTCACGCGAATGCAGCATGAAAAGTACGAGGGAGCTGCTCCCGATTACACAATGTCCCTTTAAACATCACAGAAAAAAGAAACATCTAAGAATATTTGCCCACGCTCTCAGCAGCGGTACTTGCATTGTTACTAGGCAACGGAGCAGGTTGACTCGGTTATTGGTTTATCAATTAACTGATTTTGGCTTATTGATTTTATTTTATATTGATTTATTTTGGCCTTGCGACCCCACCAGGCCTGTAGAATGGAAGGAGAAACACTGCACACCCACAGACTCATACACAACACATGCAGCTTGATGCAACTTCTGTGATAACCCGGTGAGAACACGAGGCTCGGGAAGGCCATGCACACATGGAGGAGAGGAAGCTACGTTGCTCACGGTAAAATAGTAATAGTAATAGTAAAATCTGAAACCGTTAATTGCTGCCTCCTTTTTATTGCCGACTTGTGAGACGCACAGTGCGTACGATTTTAAAGCACTGACGCCTATAATGCAAAGTTTAAAGGTTTTTTTTTTGCACAAGCTGCAGAGTGCTTCGCCAGGTTTACCTTTGACTGCCTTTAACCAAGAAGAAGAACTCGTCCTCCAACTACTTCTGTTAAAATTAGCATTTTCCATCTTCCGTCATGTAATTTTGCACAGAACCGTCTGGCCGCAGACTTCCAGCGTTTGGCTGCTTCTGTTGCGACTTAAGATTACCGGTGCACCAACCATAAGAAACAGTCAAAACGTTCCGCCATCAACCAACACACTATACTTCCAACCAAAAAGGTAATTATGTAATCAAAATACATCGTGTGAAAAAAAAATTTCCCATCAAGTTTACATAATTTTTAATGCCCCGAAAATTTAAGTTCATGCTTTTTCATGCCATTTAATGCCTGCATTTTTACAAAATCTATTTAATGACTTTTCATGCTTTAATGACCCGTGGAAACCCTGGATAAGCTCCAGCTTACCGACCCTGAACTGGAATGAACGGTGTAGAAAATGAATGGATGGATGGAGATTTCAAACTGTAATACTCGTGAACACTTGCAGTAGCCTAGTTAAAGGTAGAATCTGGAGGGTTCCCCGTTTCTGTTTTTAAACACTATTCAAACTGAGAGCCCCTCCCCTTGGGCTTATAGCTGCATTGCTCTTAAGCGGGTGAAAGCCAAACCAACATTGACCTTGGTTTTCGAGCGTGGACTATCTAGCTTTTTTCATCGCTGCATTCACCATTTTTATCGAGAATTCCAGTGAATCTGGTGTCTGCTCCAATCAATGAGTTTATCCCAATATAGCGCTACACCCTTAGCTCCGCCCAGAATCGTCCCAAACACACCAAAACAAAGGGAAAAGCTGAAATGCAGTCAGGAGAGGGGTTACTCACTGCCAAATGAGAGTAGAGGCCCAAAGGCACGGATTGAGACGGATTTCACTCATACAGCGTGTATTTTCAGGGGAGGGGGGACTCCGGACTCTACCTTGAAAGTAAACCTAACTCTCTAATGGATACCTCAGATCATTAGGTAAGACTGATGTGGTTTTGTTTGCTGCAATAAAACTTTTCATGGCTAAACGTTCAAAATAATTGTTTTAAAGCAACCTTTACCGATGTTGCATTGTTACACTATTTTTTTAATTGGGTAAAATGCTATGAATGAGGTAATGGAACTCTGAAATACAAAACAGACCCACCATTAATTAAAACAAAATATCATTCCAATCTCTAAATATTCAATGAAAACTCCAACCAATCCTTGAAGTGCGGTGCACCCCTAGGATTGGCTAAGGGACCTGCCTGCCAAGACCTTTGCTTCTGCATTGGGAGGCAGGGAGAATAGGGGGGTGGGTCTTAGGAGTGAGGTGGGACTGTTTAAATTCAAATAATCTTGCTGTGCTTTCTGAATTGCAAGATCGGTAAGGGTTGCTTTCATGCTTGACTACTTACATAATCCAATGTTCATAACAAAAGAAAACTTCTGCTCATCTGAGTTTGTGGCAACAGGTCCAGGAGGGAAACCCAGACATTCTCCCCAGCGATCTCCTGATGCCTTCCCGGGTCAGAGGTCTTATACAATCCCTCCTACATGTTCTGAGTCTGCCCTGGGATCAGCTCTCAGTTAGATGTGCTTGAAAACCTCAAAAGAGAGACCAGGAAGCATCAGATGGCTAAACCAACTTTTGATGCTGACGTGCAGCTGCTCTCTGAATTCTTCCCCGATACTCAAGCTCTTCATCGTATCTCTCTAAAGCTGAGCCCAGCCATCATCCTGAGGAAATTAATGTAATTCATGATCTTATTCTTTTTACCCGAGTGGCCACAGGTGGTGAGGTTGGGTCAAAGACGGAATCAGTACATTGAAAGCTTTGCTTCTTGTCCTGGTTCCCTTCTCACACCGGTAGACCAGCAGAAATCACACACAGCGAATTTAAAAAATGATTTATAGTTCAGTGGGGATTTTTAGTTTCAAATCAAGTCAACATTTCTTAAAGTTTGTCACTCATGAAAGTGCTTCACGTTCATGAAGCTAAACAATCAATTTTGAAAATATTGAAATTAGAAACAGAGCATAGTGCCAAGAATTTATATTTTACTGGAGAAATGTGCATCACGTTCCCTTTTCATGTTTTCTGCCTCTGGGATTCAGGAAAAGCTTGTTAGACTGTAGAAAAGTTTTGCAGGGCTTGACGCTGTGCAACCCGTTATGCCGCTGATATGAATGGAGGCATCAAGTGTAGGATTCTAGTCATTGTTTAATCAGCAGGATGCAGATAGTTATGTGAAGAAAAGTGGAATAATCTTCGTAAGACCCAAAAGGACTCAGAGTGTGCAAATGAATACAGAAGTTCAGATAATGGATCTGCTTGGTGGACTTCCAGGTCAGCAGCAGAAAATCCTCTGAAAGTCATTTTAACTGATTGGAGCTCAGCTGCCTGACAAACAGGATTAACAGGAGTGACAGTGATGTTTGGGATGATCCAAGGCTCCCAACAAACTGTATTAACACAGGATTTCCCAATTCCTGCTGTTGGTTGGAGTAAAGCTTCATATTCATAAAATCACACATGATAAATTCACTCAGCAAAGATCAAGAATTTGATTGTTTTACATTTATTTCCTGCAGGAAATACACAGTTTTCTCAGTTGGAAATCACACCAGCTCCCATTGTGTAAAAGTCGAGAGCGGTCATTTTCCACGACTATTCTTTTTTTCGCCATTTTCTCCAGATAACGAGTTAATTTTCTCGCTTTCTCTGTGATAACAAGAATCCTTTTCTCGAGATAACGAGATAAATTATCTCGTTATCTCGAGAAACGGATTTTGTAACAAGATAACGAGATAATTAAAATGAGCTCAAAGGTTTGTGTTTACTGTGTTACTGCCAATTTATTGATCGAAATAGACCCGATGGCAGCCGGGAGGGCTGAAGTCATGGCGCAGGTATCTGTGTAGCATTTTGTGAAAGAGTGGTTGGTGAACTATGCACCGCTATCAGTGCCGTCGTTCCAACCACATGCATCACCACAGACCGTTCATTGAGAGGAACAAACCTTCCGTTGTGCCACCCGTTGGTTTCTGAAGAGCTAAAAGTGAAGCTAGTTGGGCGTGTCCCACCGTCGCCATCTTGCCGTGTCATGTGTGACGTCACTCCCAGAAAATACTAAAATGGGCAAAGGCAAGGCCGCTCCGAGCCACGGGGCAAATGATTGACATCTGACGTACTCTGGGCTAAACGCTAACCGAGCTAACTCGAAACTAACAGGAGCTAACGAAGATTAGCCCCCTAAGCAGCGGAGTAAAGGTAAGGCATGCTTTGACTTGCTATTATCTGACTCAAAACCGCCGTTGTGCTACTCTGCTACAAACTGAGACCTTACTGAGAGCAAACATGGAGCTAACGACGAGCCGACGAGCCACCAGTCTGCCGCATGTCAATTAAAAGGACACGCCCTTAATTCTGTGTAATTTCAAGATTACAGTAGTAGCGACTCAAAAGTTCCCCTGTTTCCAAAGGACCTTCACTGGTCCTTCACAGGTCCTTCACTGGTGTTTCACTGGTGCTTCACAGGTCCCTGACAGTAATGATATCCCCCACAATGACATCATCGGTGAGGCCGCGCCCCTAAGCAGCCTGAGTGTAAACCAGCTGCAATGCCTCTTTTGTCCACGGGGAGGAGCAGTGATTTTGATGTTCTGCTTTTGGTATAAAAACCAAGGTTGATGATCAGATAGATAAGTTTATTACATGTATTTTGATCAAGAAAAAACTATTTTCAATGTACTATTAATACAAAGACAGCTATATAACTAGTTTAATATTTATTATGTAAAGAACTGGGGAAATATGTCCGTTTCTGTTTCGGCCACGGGCAGTACACCACACTGGATTTTCTGCTGTAACATTCTATTTTTAATTTCCAGACATTCTGGAAATTAATGTGGAAGAATTTTGTGAATGGTGGTATACAGAGATTCTAAATTTATAAAATAAATAGCCTCTTGATATGCAGAATCTTGTTTTCAGAAGGTTCATAGATGGATCAGTGCAGCATTTTAGAACATTATATGTTTTGTGTTTTATATCTTCTAATTTGGCCATTTTATTCATTTTTATCATTCTATATGTTCTAAGTACACCAGTGTTTTGTGCGTCCCTGTGTGTATGTGTGTATTTGTGTTTCTAGTTTTTACACATATGACCACACAGTAGGTGTGAATGTGTTAGTATGTTTTGTGTTAATGTGCTGTCATCAGTGTCTGTGTTCTTTCATGTGTCTATTTGGATATCTTTTAAATCTCTGTGAAGCACTTTGTGCGACCACGGTCGTTGTAAGCGTGCTATACAAATAAACTGAACTTGAACTTGAACTTGAACATTAACACGACAACTGCAGCTTCAGTAACCTGAGGTTACTAACCTCCCCCCTCAGCTTCATTGTGGTTCTGAATTGCATGGCAATAGGCGACTATAGCCCACTCAGTTCAAACAAAAGGACACTGCTAACAGCAAGCAATCACACATCCTAACACCCATCCCACCCCCACTGAAAATGATCTTGTCCCAGACCAGAGTAAAAACTCCACTGCTCTGTTCCCTTCCTCTGAAAGCATTGTCAGCAACTGGCAGCCAGATTATCATGGTTTTCTTTGAAAACTTGATCATTCTCAGGGTGCGAACCAGGGGGGAGCAGGGGGAGCTGTAGCCCTCCTTAATGAAACATGAGCTCCCCTAGAAAACAAGATTTGTGAAAGTTTGGGGGAGCTTTAGCCTATAATACTGATATAAAGCATGTCAATTTCTCTCAGATTCACCGTAGCTTCTATGATTCTCATGGTATAATTATTATGTCCACTGAAGCGGCGGCGCTGCGAGTTAAACTGCTCCTACATTAAATAAAAGAAGGGATGCCCGGCAAGGTGTAGGCATTATATGACAGCAGATTCTGTCTGTCTGTCATGTGTGCAGCATTCTTTCAGCCCCACACCACCTCCACCCCCTCACCCCCCAATGCCAGAGTTAAATTGGCCCATTCACTCCCCATTGTTTCACAAATCAGCTAAATCTTGCAGCCATGTTCTGTCTCTGTCACTTACCTATTTCCCCCCAGTGTGACTCAACAGCATGTGTTTATATAACAACACATAACTAACTAAAACACATTTAAAATAGTTACTGTAGAATTTATCAAATCATAAAGCGTGAAATAAAAAACAACAATATTGACAACATGCATAAAGTCACCCATATTTGGGATCAATCCCACAACCTTCTGCCCAGCAGCCTGTTGCTCTCCCACTGTACTAAACAATTACAGGCATTTCTGTAAGGTGCATATTTCAGATCTGGCAGGTGGAGGTTCAGTTCTAGGGTGTGATTTTTACATGTTGCCATATGTTTTCGCCTCAAAGCAGATCGGCTATTGTTTATTGCCCTGCGTTTTTTCACAAATAGCCCACTTTTTTTTTCTTTCATCGGAGATGCAGGGCATTTGAGAAATGCAACAGGTATATTTCATCTTAATGCTGCTGACAAGAGCGCTTCTCGGGATCGCACCCAAATTAAATTTAAAAAGTATGTGACAAAAGTAGAAACGTGGATACAAGCACCACTCTTCCAGATAGAAGGCAGGTGTGGAAACCACTTCACCAAACAGGTATCCACACACCCCTGACGGGATCCTAAACTGTCACGCTACCATTAAAACTTCTATCCTTTGACATCATTGTGTTCTACTTCCATTAAATGGCGAACGCAGCCCCGCCATCGCGTTTACGTTGCCATGGTGACTCGTCGGGGCTCCATTGATGCTGGCTTTTTGACATGGTAGCACATGTGTAAAACTCCGGGTTGTACTACAGTTGATTAAAACAACTCAAATCAGCTGTTCAGGGACCGAAAACTCAGAGTTTTGTATCTCCCGAGTAGATCAACTCAGAGTTCAGGGTTACGCTCAGAGTTTGTTGAACCTGCTTCATGAAACGGACCTCAGGATTCATTCCAGATTATCTGATAAACTCCCACCAAAATGAACACATGAAATAAATTAGCCCATATTGAACGGACCTTTTGTAAACCAAGTGAAGTTACATTATGGTTTACGAGTGAAAAAAGTAAAAAAAAAAAAAAAGAAAATCTCCATAAGAAACACAGCCTAACTTTTATTTATCTTTTTATCTATTTATTTATTTGTTTGTGAGAACATTTTTTTTTAAATTGTCCAGGGACAATGAAAATGCTCCAGCATTGTTTTGACATTGCAGTGGCTTTAATTTCTCCTGAACATAAAATTGAGCATTGAGATAACATTTCAGATAATATCAGAGTGACTGTGTGTGGTTAAAATTCTGTGACAGAAGCGCCATCTCCTGGTGATACCCTGTATTTCAGTAGTATTTCAAAAGTTGACGTGAAGTGATATGAATGTACTAACATTGTAGGTAGTTTTTGGTTATTTATCCAGCCTTTGAATAATAATTACCATAGATACTAGAGAAAGGTTACTTTCCAACTATAGTAAGACTAATCACATAAACATTTCTGACGAAACCGTTTCAGAACCTGATCTCTTTACGTTTTAGCTCTTGCTAGCAAGATCATGTCATTTTAAAACAGATTTTGCTTCGTACAGTAGGCTGTTGGATCATATATTAAATGGATAAAGTACTTTTCAATTGGCATTATTTTTAAATACTTTCAACGCTACATCAGCTGTGGTTAGTTGCGAAACTTGGGGATTAAAAGGGACTTGAGGCAGGAATTTGAAAAAAACAAACATGAATGTCCCTTTTTTTCATACTAATTGGTGATGAATCCCTAAATACCAAAAATAACGTTTCCACCCATGTTTCTCTCTGTTGCCTTGAACAGGCTGTGTGCTGCAAAATGCGCTGCAATTCGGTGTCCTAATTTCCCGCGCTGCCCTGCGGACGTGACGTCAAATGACGCTACATCCGCAGTTTTGATGCAGGAAAATACGGTCACGTTAGATAAAAACACTGTAAGCGATAGTTATGGATTATTCTGCCGTCAGAATACGATCTAGATCAACGGAAAGACACTAAAAATTGTAACTACAAAGAAAAAGCTTAGCAAACAACAATATAGTTTTCCAGCTCTGCCATGCGGACGTGACGTCACATGACGCTACATCCGCTGTTTTGATATAGGACGAAGCCGGTCGCGGTAAATTCAAACACTGTAAGCGATTGTTATGGATTATTCTGCCGTCAGCAAACGATCCAGATCAACTGAAAGACACTAAAAAGTGTAACTACGGAGAAAAAGGTTAGTAAACAACATTATAGCTTTAGTTTGTGCATCCTCCCGTGACGGCTTGGCTCATGGCTGCAGCTACCTGAAGTGCCAGTTGCGGCAGTCGCGAGTTTCATTTCTTAATCTTGCCTCAAGTCCCTTTAACTTATTTTCTGGTAGAAAATTGAGGGGCATGCCCACATGAAAAATAAGCTTATTCGTCATTACCAGAAAAAAATATTCATTATTGTCGGCACAGAGGGAATGGAGACAACTTGTCGACATTGCAATAACCAAGTGTGGCTGTGTGTTTGTGTGGTTTTAAATACTGTCTGGAAGAACCACATATGTAAAGATGCCACAGAAAGGGGAATGATGCGCAACACCATCCGCTGGTTCAGTTAGGCTGCGGACAGAAGTCGTCCAAGGAGCTGCACCAGAAATATACAAACTATTCATGTTCACTGTTATACTGTGTTGAACTTTATAAATATAAAGTTTTAAAACTATACATTGTTCCACAGTCTCATTTAATGTAGCTTCTTTAGCATAATATTGTTGCCTGAAGAGCAGGGGTTAAAAATACAGCCACATAACGAGTAAATACTGGACCCACGGCTGAATCACAGGATCATGAACGGATCCGCCGTGGATCTGGGATGAAGGTGCAGCTACAGCTTGAAGTCCGCCTGTGCTCCACCTAACATCAGAATTTACAATCAGAACGCGGATCTGTTCCGCTGTGCAAGTGGACTCCTATATGACTCCGCAAGGCAGAACTGGGGCGAATGTAATAGAGCAGCTGCTGTGGATCCGCGGCACCGTCCATTTGCTATCTGGGTAAGCACCGCTTTTACACCACTTGTTTTAATAAAGAAATTGAGGGCGCATTCACAAAGCAGACTCGGTCCGCCTGCAAACGCAGGTCTCGGTCTGATTCAAGTGAACCAAAGACAGGAAGTGGACTACAAATTGCATTGGCATTGTGGGTCAAACGCTGGACAACGTGGGTAAACGCTACGACAACAAACACACGTGAGGGACTGCGGCACTTATGAAGATGGCTCGTGGGCAGACGCGGAGTTATGAGGAAGTAAAAGCTTTAATCGATATCTGATCTGATGAAAGCATATCCAGCTCCTCGTACAAAAATAATGTCGCTTTGTGGAGGAAACAGAAGTAGCGAGAACCTTCTTGTACGTGCGTTTTCTCCTCACCTACGTGAATCCGAAAGCAGCGCCACCTGAGATTCTCATTCTTGGCTCGTTTGGCTCGTTTGGCAATAGTGCAACGTGAACGCGATCTCGGTCCGGAAGACCACCCCCCGCCCCCAAACGGACCGAGACTCGCGGACTATGCTTTCTGAATGCGCCCTGAAACTCTTAATTCTGGTCTCCCCTGCAGCCTTGTAAGTCTAAAGAACCGTCATTGTGAACCCTGAAGCGGCTTGTCCGCTGTGTGACATCTGCCTTGATTCCAGCAGCAGACTGAAAACCAGCGCTGCTTCCAGCCACAAACACACTTAATAAATCCTGATTTGCAACCTATTAATGCAGGCTACATACTTTTTAGTTTTTATTATTGCCAACTGGTATTTTTCTGTGGGGAACATGCACGGCCCTGAGCATGTGCTCTCTCCCAGCTTCCTTCCACGGTACAAACACATATCAGGTGAAATGAGCCTCTAAATTCATGCAATGAGTGAGCGTGAGTCTGATTGAATGTTTGTCGTTCTGTGTTGGTTCTGAGATGGACCAGCAGCAGCTCCAGCTCAATCCGTGTATCATTCGTTCTTTCTATTTTTAATCCTAAATCAAAAATCCAAAAATGAAATCGTGGTGAAACTATTTTGTTTTTTGTTTTTAATTGTAACACAAAAAAGAAAAATGGCATGTTTTTTTATATTTTGATTTTAGAATCAGATCAAAAATACAGAATGGAATAACGGGACACAAGACTAAATTCAATTTTAATATTTTATTGTTCGGGGGGTTTGGTGACCCGGAAACGAAACGGCTTTGCGCACGGTAGTTGTACTGGTTTACCCTATTACCATGGTGGCCGCTCACCCAAAAGTTTCTTTGTGAAAATGTATACCTGGAAAATCCTGCTTATTTTTTCGGTAGTCATGTCCTCTTCCTTTAGGGCAGAGTCCTAAAGGGGTCCCTGGTCTTCAGGTCCTCAGGGACCCCTGCCCAATGGCGCGGGAAGGGGGAGCTGTGGGTCTCTACTGTAAGTCGATTAGTCTCAACGTGTGGTTACCAAGCAAAGATCAGACCATTCTGCAGTAGGAGGGACTGCATGTTTGATTTTTACACAATATTCATTTGTTCTTTAAATATTTCATGTTACAGATCTGTTAGCAGCAGAATAATTTTGTTACTATCAGTGCGTATAAGGCAAAATGCGCCGGGCAGGCGGGTTTATACCGCAGTCTGCCGGTGAGTCGCGCGCGCTGACCATTCAGCCAAAGAGACGTCTCCAGAGACATGATGAAGGACCCTCAACTGTCACATCATCATCATTGTAGCTTCTTCCACTGATTTACAATATCAGTCTGTCAAGGTGGAAACAGTCTGACAGACATGAACACGCGTCTACCCCCGTGCGTTTGCTCCAGATGCGCTGGCGCTGCTGGAGGATTATTCAGATTACCTCAGGAAAGAACGCGTTTTTGAGAACCATAATGTCCTGAATCATGAACCTGCGACCCCCTGAGGACCAGGGTTGGGAAACCCTGCTTTAAGGCGGATTTCCACCGGCTGCGGTGCGGTGTAGTTCCGACCTCTACAGAGCAGCAGCTCCCACCGCAACTGTGTCAGACACGGCGCGCCTGCGACTGCAGTTCGTGCTTCCACCAGATAAATCTGATAAATCACATTTGCAGGATCACATGATAATGATCAGGGGGGCTGGATAAATGTCCAGTGGTGTGTGCGCGCAATAAATGTCCTACATAAAGTCACTTTTCCCTTCATTGTCCAACTTAAACCAGCTGACGCGTTTCATTCATAATATATGATCATTTATTGTCGGCTACAGCTTCACATCTTTACATTTTTAACAATTTACTTACCATGCATAATCTATCCCAATAATTGATCATGCAATCACTTTCTTGCGTTCTTCGCTGAATACTCAGTCTTTATAATCCAGTTTGAATGTAGGCTTATTACATTTCTAACGAATAGGCTATAGTGCAAACCTGCACAGTCCGTTACGTGCGCAAATATTTTTTTAATAAGGTTAGTCTCAACTTTAAAAAGCTTCGCTTACCCGATGCCACCGTTACAGGAAGAGTTAAAATCCTGAGTGCAATCTCACAGTTCCTTCAATCTGTGTGAGCTAACAAATTATTTTCAAATCACACATCAAAGTTGGAGATCTTGATTAGTCTTTTTCCTATATGTAAATCCACCGTGATTGTATTTTTTTAGTTGTTTTATGTGACCAACACAGAAAGACGAAAATCGAATGTGATTAATGTATTTATTAAAAAAAAAAAAAGCACACAGACAGCAGTAATGCGGGCGCGAGGTCCATGTGCAGGTCGCACAGTCCATACTTGACTTCTAACTCTCCATGGCTGATAGGACTTGAGGCTCCCAGCTGCTGGTCCGATTGCGGATGGCTGGAATGTTTGCTAACGCCTTACAAAACTTCTGGGTCACCAAACCC
>JALJCO010005288.1:775000-776002 GCA_023101725.1 Atherinomorus stipes | reverse complement strand
TGTTCTAGATTTTTGCCGGGGATCCCTTTAATATCTCTGTCCTGTCTTATAGCGGCTGCTAGTGGTTCAATGAAAATGGCAAAAAGTGAAGGGGAGAGCGGGCAGCCCTGTTGTCTTTTTTATCGACATTATCGTCAGATTAGGTTTTTCTGGGAGGATTTTTATGCTGGTTTGAAGGCTGTGCAATTCAGGAGATTTTTCTTCATATTTTTGGCTTTTTTCACTACTTGTTATGATGTGTATCCATAGCAACGGAAAAATTGTTTACCACCGGGATCAACTGTTAAAACTCTCCTAAATCAAGATTTTCAGCAAAATAACACGTCAAATCCCAGTGGAGTTAAAGAGAAAGAGAAGAGGATGCAGGGCAGGGGTAAGGCAGAGAGAAAAACGGTGGAGATTTAAACCGTTTCTTCCAACTGTTGTGATGGGTAACGTGAGATCGCTAGCTAACAAGATGGACGAGCTTGAAGTGCTAACAAGGTCTCAGAGAGAGTACAGAGAATGCAGTATCATGTGTTTCACCGAGACATGGCTGCATGAACACATCCCGGACTGTAATGCGTCTGTACACGGCTTCAAGACGGTCCGTGCAGACCGAAATAAACAGCTCAGCGGGAAGCGGAAGGGAGGCGGAATTGCAGTGCTGGTCAATCAGCGTTGGTGCCATCCAGGACACATCACTGTCAAGGAGAAGATCTGCACAAGAGACATTGAACTGTTAGCTGGTTCTGTGCTGGGGAGAACTCTGGAGCCGCTGGAGATGATCGTTCAGAAAAGAATGCTGCACAAGCTGATGAAGATGATGGAGGATTCTTCCTCCTCTCCACAACACGGTGAAGAATCATCAGAGTGTGTTCAGTGGGAGGCTGCGTCAGGTTCACTGTAGGACGGAGAGATACAGAAATTCATTCCTGCAGCAGCATCACCCTGAAGAACAAGACTGACTGATTATTATTATCAATGTTATATTGTTAAAAAAAAAAAAGAAAGAGAGCTTTT
>JALJCO010005288.1:727500-767500 GCA_023101725.1 Atherinomorus stipes | reverse complement strand
ACCTTGTTAGACCCAAACAGAACCTCAGATATCCAAACAGAACCTCAATAGACCCAAACAGAACCTCGTTAGACCCAAACAGAACACCAGATTTTCAAACAGAACCTCAATAGACCCAAACAGAACCTTGTTAGACCCAAATAGAACTTCAGATATCCAAACAGAACCTTAATAGACCCAAACAGAACCTTGTTAGACCCAAACAGAACCTCAGATATCCAAACAGAACCTCAATAGACCCAAACAGAACCTCAGACAGCCAAATAGAACCTCAATAGACCGAAACAGAACCTCCTTATACCCAAACAGAACCCCAGATATCCAAACAGAACCTCGTTAGACCCCAACAGAACCCCGGATATCCAAACAGAACCTCAATAGACCCAAACAGAACCTCGTTAGACCCCAATAGAACCCCAGATATCCAAATAGGACCTCGTTAGACCCCAACAGAACCTCGTTAGACCCCAACAAAACCCCAGATATCCAAACAGGACCTCAATAGACCCCAACAGAACCTCGTTAGACCCAAACAGAACTCCAGATATCCAAACAGAACCTCAATAGACCCAAACAGAACCTCATTAGACCCAAACAGAACCCCAGATATCCAAACAGAACCTCGTTAGACCCCAACAGAACCTCGTTAGACCCCAACAGAACCCCAGATATCCAAATAGGACCTCGTTAGACCCCAACAGAACCTCGTTAGACCCCAACAAAACCCCAGATATCCAAACAGGACCTCAATAGACCCCAACAGAACCTCGCTAGACCCCAACAGAACCCCAGATATCCAAACAGAACCTCGTTAGACCCAAACAGAACCCCAGATATCCAAACAGAACCTCAACAGACCCAAACAGGACCTCAATAGACCCAAACAGAACCCAGTTAGACCCCAACAGAACCCCAGATATCCAAACAGGACCTCAATAGACCCAAACAGAACCTTGTTAGACCCCAATAGAACCCCAGATATCCAAACAGGACCTCAATAGACCCAAACAGAACCTCGTTAGACCCCAATAGAACCCCAGATATCCAAACAGAACCTCGTTAGACCCAAACAGAACCCCAGATATCCAAACAGAACCTCAACAGACCCAAACAGAACCTTGTTAGACCCAAACAGAACCCCAGATATCCAAACAGGACCTCAATAGACCCAAACAGAACCTCGTTAGACCCCAACAGAACCCCAGATATCCGAACAGGACCTCAATAGACCCAAACAGAACCTCGTTAGACCCCAACAGAACGTCAGATATCCAAACAGGACCTCAATAGACCCAAACAGAACCTCGTTAGACCCCAACAGAACCCCAGATATCCAAACAGAACCTCGTTTGACCCAAACAGAACCCCAGATATCCAAACAGAACCTCAATAGACCCAAACAGAACCTCGTTAGACCCCAACAGAACCCCAGATATCCAAACAGAACCTCGTTAGACCCCAACAGAACCTCGTTAGACCCCAACAAAACCCCAGATATCCAAACAGGACCTCAATAGACCCAAACAGAACCTCGCTAGACCCCAACAGAACCCCAGATATCCAAACAGAACCTCGTTAGACCCCAACAGAACCCCAGATATCCAAACAGGACCTCAATAGACCCAAACAGAACCTCAATAGACCCAAACAGAACCCCAGATATCCAAACAGGACCTCAATAGACCCAAACAGAACCCCAGATATCCAAACAGGACCTCAATAGACCCAAACAGAACCTCGTTAGACCCCAACAGAACTCCAGATATCCAAACAGAAGCTCGTTAGACCCAAACAGAACCCCAGATATCCAAACAGAACCTCGTTAGACCCCAACAGAACCCCAGATATCCAAACAGAACCTCGTTAGACCCCAACAGAACCTCGTTAGACCCCAACAGAACCCCAGATATCCAAATAGGACCTCGTTAGACCCCAACAGAACCTCGTTAGACCCCAACAAAACCCCAGATATCCAAACAGGACCTCAATAGACCCAAACAGAACCTCGCTAGACCCCAACAGAACCCCAGATATCCAAACAGGACCTCAATAGACCCAAACAGAACCTTGTTAGACCCCAATAGAACCCCAGATATCCAAACAGGACCTCAACAGACCCAAACAGAACCTCGTTAGACCCCAATAGAACCCCAGATATCCAAACAGAACCTCGTTAGACCCAAACAGAACCCCAGATATCCAAACAGAACCTCAACAGACCCAAACAGAACCTCGTTAGACCCAAACAGAACCCCAGATATCCAAACAGGACCTCAATAGACCCAAACAGAACCCAGTTAGACCCCAACAGAACCCCAGATATCCAAACAGGACCTCAATAGACCCAAACAGAACCTCGTTAGACCCCAACAGAACGTCAGATATCCAAACAGGACCTCAATAGACCCAAACAGAACCTCGTTAGACCCCAACAGAACCCCAGATATCCAAACAGAACCTCGTTTGACCCAAACAGAACCCCAGATATCCAAACAGAACCTCAATAGACCCAAACAGAACCTCGTTAGACCCCAACAGAACCCCAGATATCCAAACAGAACCTCGTTAGACCCCAACAGAACCTCGTTAGACCCCAACAAAACCCCAGATATCCAAACAGGACCTCAATAGACCCAAACAGAACCTCGCTAGACCCCAACAGAACCCCAGATATCCAAACAGAACCTCGTTAGACCCCAACAGAACCCCAGATATCCAAACAGGACCTCAATAGACCCAAACAGAACCTCGTTAGACCCAAACAGAACTTCAGATATCCAAACAGAACCTCAATAGACCCAAACAGAACTCCAGATATCCAAACAGGACCTCAATAGACCCAAACAGAACCCCAGATATCCATACAGGACCTCAATAGACCCAAACAGAACCTCGTTAGACCCCAACAGAACTCCAGATATCCAAACAGAACCTCGTTAGACCCAAACAGAACCCCAGATATCCAAACAGAACCTCGTTAGACCCCAACAGAACTCCAGATATCCAAACAGAACCTCGTTAGACCCCAACAGAACTCCAGATATCCAAACAGAACCTCGTTAGACCCAAACAGAACCCCAGATATCCAAACAGAACCTCGTTAGACCCCAACAGAACCCCAGATATCCAAACAGAACCTCGTTAGACCCCAACAGAACCTCGTTAGACCCCAACAGAACCCCAGATATCCAAATAGGACCTCGTTAGACCCCAACAGAACCTCGTTAGACCCCAACAAAACCCCAGATATCCAAACAGGACCTCAATAGACCCAAACAGAACCTCGCTAGACCCCAACAGAACCCCAGATATCCAAACAGGACCTCAATAGACCCAAACAGAACCTTGTTAGACCCCAATAGAACCCCAGATATCCAAACAGGACCTCAACAGACCCAAACAGAACCTCGTTAGACCCCAATAGAACCCCAGATATCCAAACAGAACCTCAACAGACCCAAACAGAACCCCAGATATCCAAACAGAACCTCAACAGACCCAAACAGAACCTCGTTAGACCCAAACAGAACCCCAGATATCCAAACAGGACCTCAATAGACCCAAACAGAACCCAGTTAGACCCCAACAGAACCCCAGATATCCAAACAGGACCTCAATAGACCCAAACAGAACCTCGTTAGACCCCAACAGAACGTCAGATATCCAAACAGGACCTCAATAGACCCAAACAGAACCTCGTTAGACCCCAACAGAACCCCAGATATCCAAACAGAACCTCGTTTGACCCAAACAGAACCCCAGATATCCAAACAGAACCTCAATAGACCCAAACAGAACCTCGTTAGACCCCAACAGAACCCCAGATATCCAAACAGAACCTCGTTAGACCCCAACAGAACCTCGTTAGACCCCAACAAAACCCCAGATATCCAAACAGGACCTCAATAGACCCAAACAGAACCTCGCTAGACCCCAACAGAACCCCAGATATCCAAACAGAACCTCGTTAGACCCCAACAGAACCCCAGATATCCAAACAGGACCTCAATAGACCCAAACAGAACCTCGTTAGACCCAAACAGAACTTCAGATATCCAAACAGAACCTCAATAGACCCAAACAGAACTCCAGATATCCAAACAGGACCTCAATAGACCCAAACAGAACCCCAGATATCCAAACAGGACCTCAATAGACCCAAACAGAACCTCGTTAGACCCCAACAGAACTCCAGATATCCAAACAGAACCTCGTTAGACCCAAACAGAACCCCAGATATCCAAACAGAACCTCGTTAGACCCCAACAGAACTCCAGATATCCAAACAGAACCTCGTTAGACCCAAACAGAACTCCAGATATCCAAACAGGACCTCAATAGACCCAAACAGAACCCCAGATATCCAAACAGGACCTCAATAGACCCAAACAGAACCTCGTTAGACCCAAACAGAACCCCAGATATCCAAACAGAACCTCAACAGACCCAAACAGAACCTCGTTAGACCCAAACAGAACCCCAGATATCCAAACAGGACCTCAATAGACCCAAACAGAACCCAGTTAGACCCCAACAGAACCCCAGATATCCAAACAGGACCTCAATAGACCCAAACAGAACCTCGTTAGACCCCAACAGAACATCAGATATCCAAACAGGACCTCAATAGACCCAAACAGAACCTCGTTAGACCCCAACAGAACCCCAGATATCCAAACAGAACCTCGTTTGACCCAAACAGAACCCCAGATATCCAAACAGAACCTCAATAGACCCAAACAGAACCTCGTTAGACCCCAACAGAACCCCAGATATCCAAACAGAACCTCGTTAGACCCCAACAGAACCTCGTTAGACCCCAACAAAACCCCAGATATCCAAACAGGACCTCAATAGACCCAAACAGAACCTCGCTAGACCCCAACAGAACCCCAGATATCCAAACAGAACCTCGTTAGACCCCAACAGAACCCCAGATATCCAAACAGGACCTCAATAGACCCAAACAGAACCTCGTTAGACCCAAACAGAACTTCAGATATCCAAACAGAACCTCAATAGACCCAAACAGAACTCCAGATATCCAAACAGGACCTCAATAGACCCAAACAGAACCCCAGATATCCATACAGGACCTCAATAGACCCAAACAGAACCTCGTTAGACCCCAACAGAACTCCAGATATCCAAACAGAACCTCGTTAGACCCAAACAGAACCCCAGATATCCAAACAGAACCTCGTTAGACCCCAACAGAACTCCAGATATCCAAACAGAACCTCGTTAGACCCCAACAGAACTCCAGATATCCAAACAGAACCTCGTTAGACCCAAACAGAACCCCAGATATCCAAACAGAACCTCGTTAGACCCCAACAGAACCCCAGATATCCAAACAGAACCTCGTTAGACCCCAACAGAACCTCGTTAGACCCCAACAGAACCCCAGATATCCAAATAGGACCTCGTTAGACCCCAACAGAACCTCGTTAGACCCCAACAAAACCCCAGATATCCAAACAGGACCTCAATAGACCCAAACAGAACCTCGCTAGACCCCAACAGAACCCCAGATATCCAAACAGGACCTCAATAGACCCAAACAGAACCTTGTTAGACCCCAATAGAACCCCAGATATCCAAACAGGACCTCAACAGACCCAAACAGAACCTCGTTAGACCCCAATAGAACCCCAGATATCCAAACAGAACCTCGTTAGACCCAAACAGAACCCCAGATATCCAAACAGAACCTCAACAGACCCAAACAGAACCTCGTTAGACCCAAACAGAACCCCAGATATCCAAACAGGACCTCAATAGACCCAAACAGAACCCAGTTAGACCCCAACAGAACCCCAGATATCCAAACAGGACCTCAATAGACCCAAACAGAACCTCGTTAGACCCCAACAGAACGTCAGATATCCAAACAGGACCTCAATAGACCCAAACAGAACCTCGTTAGACCCCAACAGAACCCCAGATATCCAAACAGAACCTCGTTTGACCCAAACAGAACCCCAGATATCCAAACAGAACCTCAATAGACCCAAACAGAACCTCGTTAGACCCCAACAGAACCCCAGATATCCAAACAGAACCTCGTTAGACCCCAACAGAACCTCGTTAGACCCCAACAAAACCCCAGATATCCAAACAGGACCTCAATAGACCCAAACAGAACCTCGCTAGACCCCAGCAGAACCCCAGATATCCAAACAGAACCTCGTTAGACCCCAACAGAACCCCAGATATCCAAACAGGACCTCAATAGACCCAAACAGAACCTCGTTAGACCCAAACAGAACTTCAGATATCCAAACAGAACCTCAATAGACCCAAACAGAACTCCAGATATCCAAACAGGACCTCAATAGACCCAAACAGAACCCCAGATATCCAAACAGGACCTCAATAGACCCAAACAGAACCTCGTTAGACCCCAACAGAACTCCAGATATCCAAACAGAACCTCGTTAGACCCAAACAGAACCCCAGATATCCAAACAGAACCTCGTTAGACCCCAACAGAACTCCAGATATCCAAACAGAACCTCGTTAGACCCCAACAGAACTCCAGATATCCAAACAGAACCTCGTTAGACCCAAACAGAACCCCAGATATCCAAACAGAACCTCGTTAGACCCAAACAGAACCCCAGATATCCAAACAGAACCTTGTTAGACCCAAACAGAACCCCAGATATCCAAACAGAACCTTGTTAGACCCAAACAGAACCCCAGATATCCAAACAGGACCTCAATAGACCCAAACAGAACCCCAGATATCCAAACAGAACCTTGTTAGACCCAAACAGAACCCCAGATATCCAAACAGAACCTCGTTAGACCCAAACAGAACCCCAGATATCCAAACAGAACCTCGTTAGACCCCAACAGAACCCCAGATATCCAAACAGGACCTCAATAGACCCAAACAGAACCCCAGATATCCAAACAGAACCTCGTTAGACCCAAACAGAACCCCAGATATCCAAACAGAACCTCGTTAGACCCAAACAGAACCCCAGATATCCAAACAGAACCTCGTTAGACCCCAACAGAACTCCAGATATCCAAACAGAACTTCGTTAGACCCAAACAGAACCCCAGATATCCAAACAGGACCTCATTAGATATCGGTTATCGGCCACGTGGGTTTTAAAATATCGGCATGTGGGATATCAGCCAAAATTGCAATATCATGTATCACCAGCAGATGGACAGTGACCAGACCTTCCTCATCTGCATATCATGTCTCCATCTTTGCTTCCAGGTTGAAACAAACACAGAAAGTGTTTCCATGTTTCCATGTTTCCAGTTATTTCTGCTTCTATGGACCTTCTGTGCTCACAAACCAGCTCACCTGCATCCGGAAGATCTTCCTTCTTTATTCCAGACCTACAGGATCATTATTTCCTCCTTCTCAGACACACCTAGAACTTTCTGCTCACTTGTTGATGCTGGGAAACGTCCGTAGATCCACTGATGCGGGTTGTTCAGGGTCCATACCGTACCATTTTTCAGATGCGGGGAAACAGCTTTCCTGAGCCCATATTTGGAAGTGATGCTGTCTTTTTCTTCCTCAATTAATAAACAAAAATGACAAAACTGTGACAAACTTGAACAATTCTCAAAACGAGAACTGAGGCAGAACATTTGATAGAAAGTAGCATCTAACAGCTTCATCTGGACTGAACTTTATCCAACACATTCAAATAAAAACAGTTAAGTCTTCTTCATGCTTTTTTATGGAGGTAACTGTTCTGTGTGGAAACATACGGGTGGAACACTGAAGGAAAACACTTCAGATGGAGGTTTGTCCTGGAGTCTCATGTTTTCTGTAGTTTGCATTTGCTGTATCCTTCATGTGTAATTAGCTGATGTCTTCCTCCTGCTAGGATGATCCTGATTGGCTGACCAGCCCATTTAACCCTCATCACTCCCTAAGAAAAAGTCACGTTCAGCTTCTTCAGGACCGGCTGATGTCAGTTAATGGCCTGTAAATATTATCTAAACATGAAAAGTTGCATTTTCTTTCATGGCTGTCATCACAGACTTCTGGCCGAACCATCAATACCTAAAAATCAACGGGTTTCAGAGTTTTAACCCTTTAAATTCCAGTCTTACACACAATGTTCCCACTGCCTAAAACTGAAAAGTGGGTTAAAATAAGTAAAAACTAGCCTGTAGGTGGCAGGTTATTATTAGGTATACAGAGCAGACCTAAGCATAGATTATAGCAACCACAATTAAAAAAGCTCAATGAGAAGTTGTTTCAAGATAAAATGCAAAAGAATGTGGGAAAAATTAAACTCCAGTTTGAACTGGAATGGCAGCATTACAGAGAGGGAACTAAATTCCCTGCAACAGACTGAGCTAAATAATTAGCATGTGATCTGACTGATCACAATGATGGAAAACAAACAAACACCAAAATGACAAATGTGAGACTCTTTCACGCTCAAATTACCTCACATGAAAGAAGAACAAAGATTGTTTCCTTCATTGGATGTTCAGCGTTTCTGAGTGTTTGAAGGACTCTGATTGGCTGAAATAACATTGAAGTCTCTGGTTTCATCACTAAGATAAAAAGCGGGGGGGGCTCCTTCTGAGTAAATGCTCTGATGTCATGGAAAACAGTTCAAACTACATCATTGAAGTGTAGAGCAAGTGTGTGAGGAGAAAAATGTTCTCCTAAACATTTATTCTGGAATAACATTTGATTCTAGAAAGGTCCTTTTCAATGCAAGTCAATGTGGCACGGATTGGCTCTAAGGAGGAGATGAGGAGGATTTTAGTTAGAGACCTTAGAGAAAGAGTTACACCCCCATCTTCTAGAAGATCATGAGTCACACCAGAATACACACCTGCACCAACTTTATGCTGTTTGCATTAGTAGAAATCGCCGCTTGCTGCTACTTTCTGTTTCAGCTACACTGTAAAAACGGGATCTGGGCTGTAGATGATCTAACTTAATTATTTTGGTTTGGAGATGAGATCTTAAGTTTTTGAATTAAATCAACTTAAAAATCACTCTTTAGTCAAAAATAAGTTTTTACTTTCACTCAAAGTAATTTTTTAAGTTGCTTCAGCTTTAGAGTGCATGAACAACAAAGGGGGCGGGGCTAAAACTCAACAAATCTGGACCACAAAGGCTCATGGGAAATGCAAATTCAGCAGGAATTTAACCTTTTATGATTGTTATCCTCTAAATCTGTTTACTGTCTTTGTTGTGTTCACATTCAGAGGAAATTGTGGGGAAATTCTGTTTAGTTTGGACGTTAAAGTTGCTCCACGAGTGTGACGGAGATAAAGTCCAGACTCGTACAACCCCCATGAAACATGTGCGGTTCTAAGCAAACATGACACAGATGCTGGTTATGTTGTTCTGTCACTAACTCAGACAGTGAGTACCACTGAGGCTTGGTACTATAATGTATCGAGTAAGATAAATCAGAAATTTAAGTTAAGAAAAACTGGAAAAAAGCATGAACCAGAATTACAGTGATTCAGTTAGATGAGTCCAAGATGAAAGTTTAAGTTGTAACAAAGTGAAAAAGTTTCTTTGTTATGAATCATATTTTTACTTTGCATCAAAGAAATGTCTTTGTTTTAAGGTAAAAGATGTATTTCCATTAAATCAAAATTTATAGTTTCAACCAAATCATGAATTTAGTTGTAACAGATTACAGCAATTTTTTTTAGGTTGATCCAAAGTATCATTTTTTTCAGTGTACGACACGAAACCGGAAAAACACCAGATTTTCTCTGTGATCGGAGTCTCGACGCCAGATCGAGTCAGCGCTGGTTTCACGTGCGCTCCGTTACAACAGGACAAGAGACGGAGCATGCTCAGAGCGACGGGAACTAACGTGGAGCGGAATGAACCTTTAAATGTGAGGGGGGGGACTTGGTTCCCCATCATTCAGGGCACCTGCTCACCAGTAAGAGCACAAAACATTTTCCTGACTTCTGTCTGTGGGGCTGGAAAAATATCGATACACTGAAATATCGCGATATTTTCATATGCTGATATATCGATATTTAACAACGTAGTATTGATCTTTTAAACGAACGAAATCTTGCAACATTTTGTCGTTCTGACGTGAAAACTTGTGAGATTTTAATATCAAATAGATCAATATCGCATTCTTAAATATCGATGTATCAGCATATGAAAATATCGCGATATTTCAGTGTATCGATATTTTTTCTTAGCCCTAGTAAACATGAACATGAGCGTATCGGCCGATATCGGCCTGACAGAGTTACGCTCCTGAGATGCTGATGATGATGAAGAGGAAGACCTGACCCCAGAACCCCACCCACTTTAGGGGCCAAAGCTCCGCCCCCACGCTGAGCGACTCACCCCAGCGTTGTCATGGTGACGATGGTGTACCAGAAGGCGGCGGGGATGCTGGTGAACTTGCTCGCGCTGGAACCCTTCTCGGCGTAGAACATGACGGTGGCGAAGATGATGATGGCCATGGTGAGGGAGAAGAGCAGGAAGCCCAGCTCGGACGCGCAGCTCTTCAGCGTGTAGCCCAGGATGCGAAGTCCCGCGGAGTGCCGCGAGAACTTGAAGATCCGGAAGACCCTGAACACGCGCAGCGTGACGAAGGCGCCGCTGACGTCCTCGTTGTCCGTCATGACGAGGCCGATGTAGTAGGGCATGATGGCCACCACGTCGATCACGCTCATCACGCTCTTCACGAACCGGTAGCGGCTCGGCGCGGCGAGCAGGCGCAGTAGGTACTCCACCGTGAAGATCATGACGCACGCGGTGTCCAGGCAGAAGAACGCGAGCGCGTACCGCTCCCCGCACGACACGTTCTTGGCGCGGTTCGGCGCCGCGCCGCACGGGACCGTCTCCACCACGTTGGCCAGAACCGACACCGCGATGAAGAAGCCGGTGACGTAGTAGAAGACCAGCGCCATGGTGGACGTGTGCGGGTTCTCGAAGGCGCGCCACATGGTCTCGCGGAAGCTCATGTCCACGGAGACCAGCTCGCTGCTCTGCTCGTTGTCCTCGTCGTCCTGGAGCCGCTCCTGGTTCTCGCGCCGCCGGTCCTTGTAGTCCTCGTAGCAGCAGTCCCCGATGATCTCCGGCACGATGCCGAAGAACGCGAGCTCCTCGTCGTAGGCGCAGATGCACTCCTGCCGCGGGAAGTGCAGCGTCCCGGTGCGGTAGAAGTTCAGGATGTGGCGGAACAGCTCCGCGTCGCGGTCGAAGAAGAACTCGCGGGTGTCCTCGTGGAAGAAGAAGTCGCGCTCGGAGCTGCCGAGCAGCGTGTCCGGGTAGCGCTCGAGCGTGTCCCGCCACGTCTGGAAGCGGGTCCCGCTCACGTTCAGCACGATCAGCCCGTCCCGCCCGCGCCGCTTCTCCTGGGGGGGCGCCGGCATGGGCGCGCTGGCCACCGGCATCCAGCCGATGGCCGCCGCGCGCGCGAACGGCATCCACGCTGCGACTCCTGCAGCCATCCTGCTCTGCGGGGGGGCGGCGAGGGTTCACGGAGCGGCGGAGTAGCAGGGGGGCATCCGGGGGGAGCAGAAGGAGGAGACGCGGCCAGGTGGACCCCAAACCTCCAGCTCACCTGCGCGCGAGATCTTTACGCACGAAATCAGCGCGTGAAAACGCAAAAATAGGAAAAACAAAGTAGATCCAGAGAGAGAGATGTTTGTTTCAAAGCTTCACAGTAAACAAACAAACAAACAAACAAACTGGCTTCTAAAGACTCCAGAAATTCTCTTTCCCGGGAAATTGCGTTACATCCGCAGCGTTTTCCCGCAGTTTTGGCGCTGTTTGCTCCGCAAAAACTTCCTCAGGTTTCAGGACCATCGCGCGCTCCATACCGGACCTGGACGGTCCGCTCCGGCGCTGCTTCCAGCTCCGACCCCGCTGCAAGAGGCTGTCCGGCGGCTGCAGCAGGAGGAGGTCCGAACCGAACCGAACCGAACCACGGCGGGCGGACTGAATGTTTGGCCGGGAAGGAAGCGACCGCAGCGGCTGCTTCTCCGCTCTCAGGT
Source organism: Atherinomorus stipes (assembly GCA_023101725.1). NCBI lineage: Eukaryota > Metazoa > Chordata > Actinopteri > Atheriniformes > Atherinidae > Atherinomorus > Atherinomorus stipes. The sequence continues at coordinate 755,506 of JALJCO010005288.1, read as the reverse complement.
GCAGCTGCTGCCGGAGGAGCGGAGACCAGCTCCTCCCCCCTCCCTCCCTCCCTCCCCCCTCCCCCCCGCCACGCGCTGGCTGGGGGCGTGTCAGGGACAATCCCGAGCATCAGAGAGAAACCTGCAGCCCGCGTGCTCCGGATCACGGCAGTTTCTGTCAATCAGCAACAGCCGGCAGGTGCGCGCCCCCGCAGTGCCAGAGTGCAGGGAGCGCGCAGAAAGGTTCCGAGTCAAACAGACTCGGTTCGGTTCTGAGAGCCTGAAAAACATCAGTGTTACAAATCAGGGTTTCCTAGTCCTGGTCCTCAGGGACCCGGTTCTGCATGTGTTCAGGGTTCCACCTGATCCGGATCACCAGAACTGATCAAGTTCTTAACAAGCTGCTGAGGAGACTTTCATCGGAGTCACGTGTGCTGGAAAACCAGCAGGAACAGGAACAGGACTGAGAAACCAGTTTACACAGAGAAGATGGGTTTGTGAATAAACAAACATGTTTATTCCCAGTAGAACGTAAACATGTTTTATTCCCAGTAGAACATAAACATGTTTTATTCCCAGTAGAACATAAACATGTTTTATTCCCAGTAGAACATAAACATGTTTTATTCCCAGTAGAACATAAACATGTTTTATTTCTAGTAGAACATAAACATGTTTTATTCCCAGTAGAACATAAACATGTTTTATTCCCAGTAGAACGTAAACATGTTTTATTCCCAGTAGAACATAAACATGTTTTATTCCCAGTAGAACATAAACATGTTTTATTCCCAGTAGAACATAAACATGTTTTATTCCCAGTAGAACGTAAACATGTTTTATTCCCAGTAGAACCTAAACATGTTTTATTCCCAGTAGAACATAAACATGTTTTATTCCCAGTAGAACATAAACATGTTTTATTCCCAGTAGAACATAAACATGTTTTATTCCCAGTAGAACATAAACATGTTTTATTCCCAGTAGAACATAAACATGTTTTATTCCCAGTAGAACATTAACATGTTTTATTCCCAGTAGAACATTAACATGTTTTATTCCCAGTAGAACATAAACATGTTTTATTCCCAGTAGAACATTAACATGTTTTATTCCCAGTAGAACATAATCATGTTTTATTCCCAGTAGAACATAAACATGTTTTATTCCCAGTAGAACATTAACATGTTTTATTCCCAGTAGAACATTAACATGTTTTATTCCCAGTAGAACGTAAACATGTTTTATTCCCAGTAGAACATAAACATGTTTTATTCCCAGTAGAACATTAACATGTTTTATTCCCAGTAGAACATTAACATGTTTTATTCCCAGTAGAACGTAAACATGTTTTATTCCCAGTAGAACATAAACATGTTTTATTCCCAGTAGAACATTAACATGTTTTATTCCCAGTAGAACATTAACATGTTTTATTCCCAGTAGAACATAAACATGTTTTATTCCCAGTAGAACGTAAACATGTTTTATTCCCAGTAGAACATAAACATGTTTTATTCCCAGTAGAACATAAACATGTTTTATTCCCAGTAGAACATAATCATGTTTTATTCCCAGTAGAACATAAACATGTTTTATTCCCAGTAGAACATTAACATGTTTTATTCCCAGTAGAACATTAACATGTTTTATTCCCAGTAGAACGTAAACATGTTTTATTCCCAGTAGAACCTAAACATGTTTTATTCCCAGTAGAACATTAACATGTTTTATTCCCAGTAGAACATAAACATGTTTTATTCCCAGTAGAACATTAACATGTTTTATTCCCAGTAGAACATTAACATGTTTTATTCCCAGTAGAACGTAAACATGTTTTATTCCCAGTAGAACCTAAACATGTTTTATTCCCAGTAGAACGTAAACTTGTTTTATTCCCAGTAGAACATAAACATGTTTTATTCCCAGTAGAACGTAAACATGTTTTATTCCCAGTAGAACATGAACATGTTTTATTCCCAGTAGAACATAAACATGTTTTATTCCCAGTAGAACATTAACATGTTTTATTCCCAGTAGAACATTAACATGTTTTATTCCCAGTAGAACGTAAACATGTTTTATTCCCAGTAGAACCTAAACATGTTTTATTCCCAGTAGAACCTAAACATGTTTTATTCCCAGTAGAACGTAAACATGTTTTATTCCCAGTAGAACATTAACATGTTTTATTTCTAGTAGAACGTAAACATGTTTTATTCCCAGTAGAACATTAACATGTTTTATTCCCAGTAGAACGTAAACATGTTTTATTCCCAGTAGAACCTAAACATGTTTTATTCCCAGTAGAACGTAAACATGTTTTATTCCCAGTAGAACGTAAACATGTTTTATTCCCAGTAGAACATAAACATGTTTTATTCCCAGTAGAACATAAACATGTTTTATTCCCAGTAGAACATAAACATGTTTTATTCCCAGTAGAACATTAACATGTTTTATTCCCAGTAGAACGTAAACATGTTTTATTCCCAGTAGAACATTAACATGTTTTATTCCCAGTAGAACGTAAACATGTTTTATTCCCAGTAGAACCTAAACATGTTTTATTCCCAGTAGAACGTAAACATGTTTTATTCCCAGTAGAACATAAACATGTTTTATTCCCAGTAGAACATAAACATGTTTTATTCCCAGTAGAACATAAACATGTTTTATTCCCAGTAGAACCTAAACATGTTTTATTCCCAGTAGAACATAAACATGTTTTATTCCCAGTAGAACGTAAACATGTTTTATTCCCAGTAGAACGTAAACATGTTTTATTCCCAGTAGAACATAAACATGTTTTATTCCCAGTAGAACATAAACATGTTTTATTCCCAGTAGAACATAAACATGTTTTATTCCCAGTAGAACATTAACATGTTTTATTCGCAGTAGAACATTAACATGTTTTATTCCCAGTAGAACGTAAACATGTTTTATTCCCAGTAGAACCTAAACATGTTTTATTCCCAGTAGAACATAAACATGTTTTATTCCCAGTAGAACATAAACATGTTTTATTCCCAGTAGAACGTAAACATGTTTTATTCCCAGTAGAACCTAAACATGTTTTATTCCCAGTAGAACATAAACATGTTTTATTCCCAGTAGAACGTAAACATGTTTTATTCCCAGTAGAACCTAAACATGTTTTATTCCCAGTAGAACATAAACATGTTTTATTCCCAGTAGAACATAAACATGTTTTATTCCCAGTAGAACATTAACATGTTTTATTCCCAGTAGAACATTAACATGTTTTATTTCTAGTAGAACATAAACATGTTTTATTCTCAGTAGAACGTAAACATGTTTTATTCTCAGTAGAACGTAAACATGTTTTATTCCCAGTAGAACGTAAACATGTTTTATTCCCAGTAGAACCTAAACATGTTTTATTCCCAGTAGAACATAAACATGTTTTATTCCCAGTAGAACGTAAACATGTTTTATTCCCAGTAGAACGTAAACATGTTTTATTCCCAGTAGAACATAAACATGTTTTATTCCCAGTAGAACATAAACATGTTTTATTCCCAGTAGAACATAAACATGTTTTATTCCCAGTAGAACATAAACATGTTTTATTCCCAGTAGAACGTAAACATGTTTTATTCCCAGTAGAACGTAAACATGTTTTATTCCCAGTAGAACGTAAACATGTTTTATTCCCAGTAGAACATAAACATGTTTTATTCCCAGTAGAACATAAACATGTTTTATTCCCAGTAGAACATAAACATGTTTTATTCCCAGTAGAACGTAAACATGTTTTATTCCCAGGCCTTTTTATCCCCCCCCCCCCCCCCCCCCCCCCCCCCCCCCCCCCCCCTTTTATCCCGCCTTTTATTCCCAGAAACAAACATGTTTTATTCCCAGAACATAACATTTTATTCCAGAGAACGAAACATGTTTTATTCCCAGAAACATAAACATGTTTTATTCCCAGAGAACGTAAACATGTTTTATTCCCAGAAACGTAAACATGTTTTATTCCCAGTAGAACGTAAACATGTTTTATTCCCAGTAAACCTAAACATGTTTTATTCCCAGAAACATAAACATGTTTTATTCCCAGCAGAACATAAACATGTTTTATTCCCAGTAGAACATAAACATGTTTTATTCCCAGTAGAACATAAACATGTTTTATTCCCAGTAGAACCTAAACATGTTTTATTCCCAGTAGAACATAAACATGTTTTATTCCCAGTAGAACATAAACATGTTTTATTCCCAGTAGAACATTAACATGTTTTATTTCTAGTAGAACATAAACACGTTTATTCCCAGTAGAACATAAACATGTTTTATTCCCAGAAACGAAACATGTTTTATTCCCAGTAACGAACATTTTTATTCCCAGTAAACATTAACTTTTTATTCCCAGTACGAAACATTTTTATTCCCAGTAAACGAAACATTTTTATTCCCAGAAACAAAACTTTTTATTCCCACAACTTTATTCCCAGAAACAAAACATGTTTTATTCCCAGTAGAACGTAAACATGTTTTATTCCCAGTAGAACATAAACATGTTTTATTCCCAGTAGAACGTAAACATGTTTTATTCCCAGTAGAACGTAAACATGTTTTATTCCCAGTAGAACGTAAACATGTTTTATTCCCAGTAGAACCTAAACATGTTTTATTCCCAGAGAACATAAACATGTTTTATTCCCAGAGAACATAAACATGTTTTATTCCCAGTAGAACATAAACATGTTTTATTCCCAGTAGAACATAAACATGTTTTATTCCCAGCAGAACCTAAACATGTTTTATTCCCAGTAGAACATAAACATGTTTTATTCCCAGTAGAACATAAACATGTTTTATTCCCAGTAGAACATTAACATGTTTTATTTCTAGTAGAACATAAACACGTTTATTCCCAGTAGAACATAAACATGTTTTATTCCCAGTAGAACGTAAACATGTTTTATTCCCAGTAGAACGTAAACATGTTTTATTCCCAGTAGAACATTAACATGTTTTATTCCCAGTAGAACGTAAACATGTTTTATTCCCAGTAGAACCTAAACATGTTTTATTCCCAGTAGAACATGAACATGTTTTATTCCCAGTAGAACATAAACATGTTTTATTCCCAGTAGAACGTAAACATGTTTTATTCCCAGTAGAACCTAAACATGTTTTATTCCCAGTAGAACATAAACATGTTTTATTCCTAGTAGAACATTAACATGTTTTATTTCTAGTAGAACATAAACATGTTTTATTCCCAGTAGAACGTAAACATGTTTTATTCCCAGTAGAACGTAAACATGTTTTATTCCCAGTAGAACATAAACATGTTTTATTCCCAGTAGAACATAAACATGTTTTATTCCCAGTAGAACATTAACATGTTTTATTTCTAGTAGAACATAAACATGTTTTATTCCCAGTAGAACGTAAACATGTTTTATTCCCAGTAGAACGTAAACATGTTTTATTCCCAGTAGAACATAAACATGTTTTATTCCCAGTAGAACATAAACATGTTTTATTCCCAGTAGAACATAAACATGTTTTATTCCCAGTAGAACATAAACATGTTTTATTCCCAGTAGAACGTAAACTTGTTTTATTCCCAGTAGAACATAAACATGTTTTATTCCCAGTAGAACGTAAACATGTTTTATTCCCAGTAGAACATAAACATGTTTTATTCCCAGTAGAACATAAACATGTTTTATTCCCAGTAGAACGTAAACATGTTTTATTCCCAGTAGAACATAAACATTCTCAGTAGAACGTAAACATGTTTTATTCCCAGTAGAACATAAACATGTTTTATTCCCAGTAGAACGTAAACGTGTTTTATTCCCAGTAGAACATAAACATGTTTTATTCCCAGTAGAACATAAACATGTTTTATTCCCAGTAGAACATAAACGTGTTTTATTCCCAGTAGAACTTAAACATGTTTTATTCCCAGTAGAACGTAAACATGTTTTATTCCCAGTAGAACATAAACATTCTCAGTAGAACGTAAACATGTTTTATTCCCAGTAGAACATAAACATGTTTTATTCCCAGTAGAACGTAAACATGTTTTATTCCCAGTAGAACATAAACATGTTTTATTCCCAGTAGAACATAAACATGTTTTATTCCCAGTAGAACATAAACGTGTTTTATTCCCAGTAGAACTTAAACATGTTTTATTCCCAGTAGAACATAAACATGTTTTATTCCCAGTAGAACATAAACATGTTTTGTTCCCAGTAGAACTTAAACATGTTTTATTCTCAGTAGAACATAAACATGTTTTATTCCCAGTAGAACGTAAACGTGTTTTATTCCCAGTAGAACATAAACATGTTTATTCCCAGTAGAACGTAAACTTGTTTTATTCCCAGTAGAACATAAACATGTTTTATTCCCAGTAGAACATAAACATGTTTTATTCCCAGTAGAACATAAACATGTTTTATTCCCAGTAGAACATAAACATGTTTTATTCCCAGTAGAACATAAACATGTTTTATTCCCAGTAGAACATAAACATGTTTTATTCCCAGTAGAACATAAACAACATGTTTTATTCCCAGTAGAACATAAACATGTTTTATTCCCAGTAGAACATAAACATGTTTTATTCCCAGTAGAACATAAACATGTTTTATTCCCAGTAGAACGTAAACATGTTTTATTCCCAGTAGAACGTAAACATGTTTATTCCCAGTAGAACATAAACATGTTTTATTCCCAGTAGAACATAAACATGTTTTATTCCCAGTAGAACGTAAACATGTTTTATTCCCAGTAGAACGTAAACATGTTTTATTCCCAGTAGAACATAAACATGTTTTGTTCCCAGTAGAACGTAAACATGTTTTATTCCCAGTAGAACGTAAACATGTTTTATTCCCAGTAGAACGTAAACATGTTTAATTCCCAGTAGAACGTAAACATGTTTTATTCCCAGTAGAACGTAAACATGTTTTATTCCCAGTAGAACGTAAACATGTTTTATTCCCAGTAGAACGTAAACATGTTTTATTCCCAGTAGAACATAAACATGTTTTATTCCCAGTAGAACATAAACATGTTTTATTCCCAGTAGAACATAAACATGTTTTATTCCCAGTAGAACGTAAACATGTTTTATTCCCAGTAGAACATAAACATGTTTTATTCCCGGTAGAACGTAAACGTGATTTATTCCCAGTAGAACGTAAACGTGTTTTATTCCCAGTAGAACGTAAACATGTTTTATTCCCAGTAGAACGTAAACATGTTTTATTCCCAGTAGAACGTAAACATGTTTTATTCCCAGTAGAACGTAAACATGTTTTATTCCCAGTAGAACGTAAACATGTTTTATTCCCAGTAGAACATAAACATGTTTTATTCCCAGTAGAACATAAACATGTTTTATTCCCAGTAGAACGTAAACATGTTTTATTCCCAGTAGAACGTAAACATGTTTTATTCCCAGTAGAACGTAAACATGTTTTATTCCCAGTAGAACGTAAACATGTTTTATTCCCAGTAGAACGTAAACATGTTTTATTCCCAGTAGAACATAAACATGTTTTATTCCCAGTAGAACGTAAACATGTTTTATTCCCAGTAGAACATAAACATGTTTTATTCCCAGTAGAACATAAACATGTTTTATTCCCAGTAGAACATAAATGTTTTATTCTCAGTCGAACATAAACATGTTTTATTCCCAGTAGAACATAAACATGTTTTATTTCCAGTAGAACATAAACATGTTTTATTCCCAGTAGAACATAAACATGTTTTATTTCCAGTAGAACATAAACTTGTTTTATTCCCAGTAGAACGTAAACACGTTTTATTCCCAGTAGAACGTAAACATGTTTTATTCCCAGTAGAACGTAAACATGTTTTATTCCCAGTAGAACGTAAACATGTTTTATTCCCAGTAGAACGTAAACATGTTTTATTCCCAGTAGAACGTAAACATGTTTTATTCCCAGTAGAACATAAACATGTTTTATTCCCAGTAGAACATAAATGTTTTATTCTCAGTAGAACATAAACATGTTTTATTCCCAGTAGAACATAAACATGTTTTATTCCCAATAGAACATAAACATGTTTTATTTCCAGTAGAACGTAAACTTGTTTTATTCCCAGTAGAACGTAAACATGTTTTATTCCCAGTAGAACGTAAACATGTTTTATTCCCAGTAGAACATAAACATGTTTTATTCCCAGTAGAACATAAACATGTTTTATTCCCAGTAGAACATAAATGTTTTATTCTCAGTAGAACATAAACATGTTTTATTCCCAGTAGAACATAAACATGTTTTATTCCCAGTAGAACATAAACATGTTTTATTTCCAGTAGAACATAAACTTGTTTTATTCCCAGTAGAACGTAAACACGTTTTATTCCCAGTAGAACATGAACATGTTTTATTCCCAGTAGAACATAAACATGTTTTATTCCCAGTAGAACATGAATGTTTTATTCTCAGTAGAACATAAACATGTTTTATTCCCAGTAGAACATAAACATGTTTTATTCCCAGTAGAACATAAACATGTTTTATTTCCAGTAGAACATAAACTTGTTTTATTCCCAGTAGAACGTAAACACGTTTTATTCCCAGTAGAACGTAAACATGTTTTATTCCCAGTAGAACGTAAACATGTTTTATTCCCAGTAGAACGTAAACATGTTTTATTCCCAGTAGAACATAAACATGTTTTATTCCCAGTAGAACATAAATGTTTTATTCTCAGTAGAACATAAACATGTTTTATTCCCAGTAGAACATAAACATGTTTTATTCCCAGTAGAACATAAACATGTTTTATTCCCAGTAGAACATAAACATGTTTTATTTCCAGTAGAACATAAACTTGTTTTATTCCCAGTAGAACGTAAACACGTTTTATTCCCAGTAGAACATAAACATGTTTTATTCCCAGTAGAACATAAACATGTTTTATTCCCAGTAGAACATAAACATGTTTTATTCCCAGTAGAACATGAACGTGTTTTATTCCCAGTAGAACATAAACATGTTTTATTCCCAGTAGAACATGAACATGTTTTATTCCCAGTAGAACATAAACATGTTTTATTCCCAGTAGAACATAAACATGTTTTATTCCCAGTAGAACATAAACATGTTTTATTCCCAGTAGAACATGAACATGTTTTATTCCCAGTAGAACATAAACATGTTTTATTCCCAGTAGAACGTAAACATGTTTTATTCCCAGTAGAACATAAACATGTTTTATTCCCAGTAGAACATAAACATGTTTTATTCCCAGTAGAACGTAAACATGTTTTATTCCCAGTAGAACATAAACATGTTTTAATCCCAGTAGAACATAAACATGTTTTATTCCCAGTAGAACATAAACATGTTTTATTCCCAGTAGAACATGAACATGTTTTATTCCCAGTAGAACATAAACATGTTTTATTCCCAGTAGAACGTAAACATGTTTTATTCCCAGTAGAACATAAACATGTTTTATTCCCAGTAGAACGTAAACATGTTTTATTCCCAGTAGAACGTAAACATGTTTTATTCCCAGTAGAACGTAAACATGTTTATTCCCAGTAGAACATAAACATGTTTATTCCCAGTAGAACATAAACATGTTTTATTCCCAGTAGAACGTAAACATGTTTTATTCCCAGTAGAACGTAAACATGTTTTATTCCCAGTAGAACGTAAACATGTTTTATTCCCAGTAGAACGTAAACATGTTTTATTCTCAGTAGAACATAAACATGTTTTATTTCCAGTAGAACATAAACTTGTTTTATTCCCAGTAGAACGTAAACATGTTTTATTCCCAGTAGAACATAAACTTGTTTTATTCCCAGTAGAACGTAAACACGTTTTATTCCCAGTAGAACGTAAACATGTTTTATTCCCAGTAGAACGTAAACATGTTTTATTCCCAGTAGAACATAAACATGTTTTATTCCCAGTAGAACATAAACATGTTTTATTCCCAGTAGAACATAAACATGTTTTGTTCCCAGTAGAACTTAAACATGTTTTATTCTCAGTAGAACGTAAACATGTTTTATTCTCAGTAGAACATAAACATGTTTTATTTCCAGTAGAACATAAACTTGTTTTATTCCCAGTAGAACGTAAACATGTTTTATTCCCAGTAGAACATAAACATGTTTTATTCCCAGTAGAACGTAAACACGTTTTATTCCCAGTAGAACGTAAACATGTTTTATTCCCAGTAGAACGTAAACATGTTTTATTCCCAGTAGAACATAAACATGTTTTATTCCCAGTAGAACATAAACATGTTTTATTCCCAGTAGAACATAAACATGTTTTGTTCCCAGTAGAACTTAAACATGTTTTATTCTCAGTAGAACGTAAACATGTTTTATTCCCAGTAGAACGTAAACATGTTTTATTCCCAGTAGAACGTAAACATGTTTTATTCCCAGTAGAACATAAACATGTTTTATTCCCAGTAGAACATAAACATGTTTTATTCCCAGTAGAACATAAACGTGTTTTATTCCCAGTAGAACTTAAACATGTTTTATTCCCAGTAGAACATAAACATGTTTTATTCCCAGTAGAACATAAACATGTTTTGTTCCCAGTAGAACTTAAACATGTTTTATTCTCAGTAGAACATAAACATGTTTTATTCCCAGTAGAACGTAAACATGTTTTATTCCCAGTAGAACATAAACATGTTTATTCCCAGTAGAACGTAAACTTGTTTTATTCCCAGTAGAACGTAAACATGTTTTATTCCCAGTAGAACATAAACAAGTTTTATTCCCAGTAGAACGTAAACATGTTTTATTCCCAGTAGAACGTAAACATGTTTTATTCCCAGTAGAACGTAAACATGTTTTATTCCCAGTAGAACGTAAACAGGTTTTATTCCCAGTAGAACATAAACATGTTTTATTCCCAGTAGAACGTAAACATGTTTTATTCCCAGTAGAACTTAAACATGTTTTATTCCCAGTAGAACGTAAACATGTTTTATTCCCAGTAGAACATAAACATGTTTTATTCCCAGTAGAACATAAACATGTTTTATTCCCAGTAGAACATAAACATGTTTTATTCCCAGTAGAACATAAACATGTTTTATTCCCAGTAGAACATAAACAACATGTTTTATTCCCAGTAGAACATAAACATGTTTTATTTCCAGTAGAACATAAACATGTTTTATTCCCAGTAGAACATAAACATGTTTTATTCCCAGTAGAACGTAAACATGTTTTATTCCCAGTAGAACGTAAACATGTTTATTCCCAGTAGAACATAAACATGTTTTATTCCCAGTAGAACATAAACATGTTTTATTCCCAGTAGAACGTAAACATGTTTTATTCCCAGTAGAACATAAACATGTTTTATTCCCAGTAGAACATAAACATGTTTAATTCCCAGTAGAACATAAACATGTTTTGTTCCCAGTAGAACGTAAACATGTTTTATTCCCAGTAGAACCTAAACATGTTTTATTCCCAGTAGAACGTAAACATGTTTAATTCCCAGTAGAACGTAAACATGTTTTATTCCCAGTAGAACGTAAACATGTTTTATTCCCAGTAGAACGTAAACATGTTTTATTCCCAGTAGAACGTAAACATGTTTTATTCCCAGTAGAACATAAACATGTTTTATTCCCAGTAGAACATAAACATGTTTTATTCCCAGTAGAACGTAAACATGTTTTATTCCCAGTAGAACGTAAACATGTTTTATTCCAAGTAGAACGTAAACATGTTTTATTCCCAGTAGAACGTAAACATGTTTTATTCCCAGTAGAACGTAAACATGTTTTATTCCCAGTAGAACATAAACATGTTTTATTCCCAGTAGAACGTAAACATGTTTTATTCCCAGTAGAACGTAAACATGTTTTATTCCCAGTAGAACGTAAACATGTTTATTCCCAGTAGAACATAAACATGTTTTATTCCCAGTAGAACGTAAACATGTTTTATTCCCAGTAGAACATAAACGTGTTTCATTCCCAGTAGAACGTAAACGTGTTTTATTCCCAGTAGAACGTAAACGTGTTTATTCCCAGTAGAACATAAACATGTTTTATTCCCAGTAGAACATAAACATGTTTTATTCCCAGTAGAACATAAACATGTTTTATTCCCAGTAGAACGTAAACATGTTTTATTCCCAGTAGAACATAAACATGTTTTATTCCCAGTAGAACGTAAACATGTTTTATTCCCAGTAGAACGTAAACATGTTTTATTCCCAGTAGAACGTAAACATGTTTTATTCCCAGTAGAACGTAAACATGTTTTATTCCCAGTAGAACGTAAACATGTTTTATTCCCAGTAGAACGTAAACATGTTTTATTCCCAGTAGAACGTAAACATGTTTTATTCCCAGTAGAACGTAAACATGTTTTATTCCCAGTAGAACATAAACATGTTTTATTCCCAGTAGAACGTAAACATGTTTTATTCCCAGTAGAACATAAACATGTTTTATTCCCAGTAGAACATAAACATGTTTTATTCCCAGTAGAACATAAATGTTTTATTCTCAGTAGAACATAAACATGTTTTATTCCCAGTAGAACATAAACATGTTTTATTCCCAGTAGAACATGAACATGTTTTATTCCCAGTAGAACATAAACATGTTTTATTCCCAGTAGAACGTAAACATGTTTTATTCCCAGTAGAACATAAACATGTTTTATTCCCAGTAGAACATAAATGTTTTATTCTCAGTAGAACATAAACATGTTTTATTCCCAGTAGAACATAAACATGTTTTATTTCCAGTAGAACATAAACATGTTTTATTCCCAGTAGAACATAAACATGTTTTATTTCCAGTAGAACATAAACTTGTTTTATTCCCAGTAGAACGTAAACACGTTTTATTCCCAGTAGAACGTAAACATGTTTTATTCCCAGTAGAACGTAAACATGTTTTATTCCCAGTAGAACGTAAACATGTTTTATTCCCAGTAGAACGTAAACATGTTTTATTCCCAGTAGAACGTAAACATGTTTTATTCCCAGTAGAACATAAATGTTTTATTCTCAGTAGAACATAAACATGTTTTATTCCCAGTAGAACATAAACATGTTTTATTCCCAGTAGAACGTGTTTTATTCCCAGTAGAACGTAAACATGTTTTATTCCCAGTAGAACGTAAACATGTTTTATTCCCAGTAGAACATAAACATGTTTTATTTCCAGTAGAACGTAAACTTGTTTTATTCCCAGTAGAACGTAAACACGTTTTATTCCCAGTAGAACGTAAACATGTTTTATTCCCAGTAGAACGTAAACATGTTTTATTCCCAGTAGAACATGTTTTATTCCCAGTAGAACGTAAACATGTTTTATTCCCAGTAGAACGTAAACATGTTTTATTCCCAGTAGAACATAAACATGTTTTATTTCCAGTAGAACGTAAACTTGTTTTATTCCCAGTAGAACGTAAACACGTTTTATTCCCAGTAGAACGTAAACATGTTTTATTCCCAGTAGAACGTAAACATGTTTTATTCCCAGTAGAACATAAACATGTTTTATTCCCAGTAGAACATAAACATGTTTTATTCCCAGTAGAACATAAATGTTTTATTCTCAGTAGAACATAAACATGTTTTATTCCCAGTAGAACATAAACATGTTTTATTCCCAGTAGAACATAAACATGTTTTATTCCCAGTAGAACATAAACATGTTTTATTTCCAGTAGAACATAAACATGTTTTATTCCCAGTAGAACGTAAACATGTTTTATTCCCAGTAGAACGTAAACATGTTTTATTCCCAGTAGAACATAAACATGTTTTATTCCCAGTAGAACATAAATGTTTTATTCCCAGTAGAACATAAACATGTTTTATTCCCAGTAGAACATAAACATGTTTTATTTCCAGTAGAACATAAACTTGTTTTATTCCCAGTAGAACGTAAACACGTTTTATTCCCAGTAGAACGTAAACATGTTTTATTCCCAGTAGAACATAAACATGTTTTATTCCCAGTAGAACGTAAACATGTTTTATTCCCAGTAGAACATAAACATGTTTTATTCCCAGTAGAACATAAATGTTTTATTCTCAGTAGAACATAAACATGTTTTATTCCCAGTAGAACATAAACATGTTTTATTCCCAGTAGAACATAAACATGTTTTATTCCCAGTAGAACGTAAACATGTTTTATTCCCAGTAGAACGTAAACATGTTTTATTCCCAGTAGAACATAAACATGTTTTATTCCCAGTAGAACATAAATGTTTTATTCTCAGTAGAACATAAACATGTTTTATTCCCAGTAGAACATAAACATGTTTTATTCCCAGTAGAACATAAACATGTTTTATTCCCAGTAGAACGTAAACACGTTTTATTCCCAGTAGAACATAAACACGTTTTATTCCCAGTAGAACATAAACACGTTTTATTCCCAGTAGAACATAAACATGTTTTATTCCCAGTAGAACATAAACATGTTTTATTCCCAGTAGAACATAAACATGTTTTATTCCCAGTAGAACATAAACATGTTTTATTCCCAGTAGAACATAAACATGTTTTATTCCCAGTAGAACATAAACATGTTTTATTCCCAGTAGAACATAAACATGTTTTATTCCCAGTAGAACATAAACATGTTTTATTCCCAGTAGAACATAAACATGTTTTATTCCCAGTAGAACATAAACATGTTTTATTCCCAGTAGAACGTAAACATGTTTTATTCCCAGTAGAACGTAAACATGTTTTATTCCCAGTAGAACGTAAACATGTTTTATTCCCAGTAGAACGTAAACATGTTTTATTCCCAGTAGATCATGAACATGTTTTATTCCCAGTAGAACGTAAACATGTTTTATTCCCAGTAGAACGTAAACACGTTTTATTCCCAGTAGAACGTAAACATGTTTTATTCCCAGTAGAACGTAAATATGTTTTATTCCCAGTAGAACGTAAACATGTTTTATTCCCAGTAGAACATAAACATGTTTTATTCCCAGTAGAACATAAACATGTTTTATTCCCAGTAGAACATAAACATGTTTTATTCCCAGTAGAACATAAACATGTTTTATTCCCAGTAGAACATAAACATGTTTTATTCCCAGTAGAACATAAACATGTTTTATTCCCAGTAGAACATAAACATGTTTTATTCCCAGTAGAACATAAATGTTTTATTCCCAGTAGAACATAAACATGTTTTATTCCCAGTAGAACATAAACATGTTTTATTCCCAGTAGAACATAAACATGTTTTATTTCCAGTAGAACATAAACTCGTTTTATTCCCAGTAGAACGTAAACATGTTTTATTCCCAGTAGAACGTAAACATGTTTTATTCCCAGTAGAACGTAAACATGTTTTATTCCCAGTAGAACATGAACGTGTTTTATTCCCAGTAGAACATAAACATGTTTTATTCCCAGTAGAACATGAACATGTTTTATTCCCAGTAGAACATGAACATGTTTTATTCCCAGTAGAACATAAACATGTTTTATTCCCAGTAGAACATAAACATGTTTTATTCCCAGTAGAACATAAACATGTTTTATTCCCAGTAGAACATAAACGTGTTTTATTCCCAGTAGAACATAAACATGTTTTATTCCCAGTAGAACGTAAACATGTTTTATTCCCAGTAGAACGTAAACATGTTTTATTCCCAGTAGAACGTAAACATGTTTTATTCCCAGTAGAACGTAAACATATTTTATTCCCTCTTGGAGTGACTAGATGTCCCAAGGCATCATGGGAGTCGTAGTTTCAAACACAAGTGAAAGAGAAGCATTTTGGTGGTTCTGCAGTTCCTGGTTCTGACGTCTGATCTGACAGGTGATCATGTGTGACTGACAGGTCAAAGGTCACCGTCCAGCAAACAGCAGCCATATTTGTAGTTCCAGCATGTAGAATGTGTGTTGACGCTGGTGAGATGAAGACAGCCAGAGAAGAGGAGGAGGAGGAGGAGGAGGAAGATGTGACAGCTGTCATCTGTGATTGTGTTTCTTGAGTTACACTCGTCCCACTCAGCCTGATCTGTTTCCAGACAATAGCTCCAAAAACACGTCCCGAGGCTCCACGGACAAAACTGGCAGTCTGGTGGAGGAGGAGGAGGAGGAGGAGGAGGAGGAGGAGGAGGAAGAGGAAGAAGAGGAGCAGATGGAGGGAGGGGGTTCTGGAGGCCCGACAGAAACAGGAAGCAGCTTTCCAAACAAATCAGATTTTACATGAATCTTTCTAAATGAATGTTTCCAGGAATCTCACATCTGCTTTTCTCTTTGGTTTAAGACATCTGAAAGTTTTGGATCATTCTGGTTCTGGTCCTGGCTCTGGTTCTGGTTCTGGTTCTAGGTCTGGTGCTGGCTCTGGTTCTGGTTCTAGTTCTAGTTCTAGTTCTAGTTCTGGATCTGGCTCTGGTTCTGGTTCTAATTCTGGTTCTAGCTATGGTTCTGGATCTGGCTCTGGTTCTAGCTCTGATTCTGGTTCTAGGTCTGGTTCTGGCTCTGGTTCTGGTTTTGACCCTGATTCTGGTTCTGGTCCTGGCTCTGGCTCTGGTTCTGACCCTGGTTCTGGTTCTAGGTCTGGTTCTGGCTCTGGTTCTGGTTCTGACCCTGATTCTGGTTCTAGGTCTGGTTCTAGCCCTGGTTCTTGTTCTAGGACTGGCTCTGGTTCTAGGTCTGGGTCTAGGTCTGGTGCTGACCCTGATTCTGGTTCTAGGTCTGGTTCTGGCTCTGGTTCTAATTCTGGTTCTAGTTCTAGTTATGGTTCTGGATCTGGCTCTGGTTCTGGTTCTAGCCCTGATTCTGGTTCTAGGTCTGGCTTTGATTCTGGCACTGGCTCTGACCCTGATTCTGGTTCTAGGTCTGGTTCTGGCTCTGGTTCTAATTCTGGTTCTAGTTCTAGTTATGGTTCTGGATCTGGCTCTGGTTCTGGTTCTGGTTCTAGCCCTGATTCTGGTTCTAGGTCTGGTTCTGGCTCTGGTTCTGGTTCTGACCCTGATTCTGGTTCAAGGTCTGGCTTTGGTTCTGGCACTGGCTCTGACCCTTATTCTGGTTCTAGGTCTGGTTCTGGCTCTAATTCTGGTTCTAGTTCTAGTTATGGTTCTGGATCTGGCTCTGGTTCTGGTTCTAGCCCTGATTCTGGTTCTAGGTCTGGTTCTGGCTCTGGTTCTGGTTCTGACCCTGATTCTGGTTCAAGGTCTGGCTTTGGTTCTGGCACTGGCTCTGACCCTTATTCTGGTTCTAGGTCTGGTTCTGGCTCTAATTCTGGTTCTAGTTCTAGTTATGGTTCTGGATCTGGCTCTGGTTCTGGTTCTAGCCCTGATTCTGGTTCTAGGTCTGGTTCTGGCTCTGGTTCTGGTTCTGACCCTGATTCTGGTTCAAGGTCTGGCTTTGGTTCTGGCTCTGACCCTTATTCTGGTTCTAGGTCTGGTTCTAGCCCTGGTTCTTGTTCTAGGACTGGCTCTGGTTCTAGGTCTGGGTCAGGAACCAGTTCTCTGTCCTAGCTCTGGTTCTGGTTCCAGCTGTGGTTCTGGCTCAGAGCCAGTTCTTGTAAAGAACCGGTTCTCTGTCGTTTGATTCCATGGAATTGTTCATCTGCCTGCTAACGATTCCTCTTTTGTGTTCCGTAAACTTTGGATGCATTTTCATGATGACGTCACGCACGCGTCAACAACATGGCGTCGCAGCAAACGTGCTCCAAAGTTTGGTCGTATTTCATGAAAACTGAACAGAACACCTAAACCCGCAGGTAACTGATCACTGACCTGCAGGTAACTGATCACTGACCTGCAGGTAACTGATCACCTGACCTGCAGGTAACTGATCACTGACCTGCAGGTAACTGAACACTGACCTGCAGGTAACTGAACACTGACCTGCAGGTAACTGATCACTGACCCGCAGGTAACTGAACACTGACCCGCAGGTAACTGATCACTGACCTGCAGGTAACTGAACACTGACCTGCAGGTAACTGATCACTGACCTGCAGGTAACTGATCACTGACCTGCAGGTAACTGATCACTGACCTGCAGGTAACTGAACACCTGACCTGCAGGTAACTGATCACTGACCTGCAGGTAACTGAACACTGACCCGCAGGTAACTGATCACTGACCCGCAGGTAACTGATCACTGACCCGCAGGTAACTGAACACTGACCCGCAGGTAACTGATCACTGACCTGCAGGTAACTGATCACTGACCTGCAGGTAACTGAACACCTGACCTGCAGGTAACTGAACACCTGACCTGCAGGTAACTGATCACCTGACCTGCAGGTAACTGATCACTGACCTGCAGGTAACTGATCACCTGACCTGCAGGTAACTGATCACCTGACCTGCAGGTAACTGATCACTGACCTGCAGGTAACTGATCACCTGACCTGCAGGTAACTGATCACTGACCTGCAGGTAACTGATCACTGACCTGCAGGTAACTGATCACCTGACCCGCAGGTAACTGATCACTGACCTGCAGGTAACTGATCACCTGACCTGCAGGTAACTGATCACCTGACCTGCAGGTAACTGATCACTGACCTGCAGGTAACTGATCACTGACCCGCAGGTAACTGATCACCTGACCCGCAGGTAACTGATCACTGACCCGCAGGTAACTGATCACCTGACCCGCAGGTAACTGATCACCTGACCCGCAGGTAACTGATCACTGAACTGCAGGTAACTGATCACCTGACCTGCAGGTAACAGAACACCTGACCAGCAGGTAACTGATCACTGACCTGCAGGTAACTGATCACCTGACCCGCAGGTAACTGATCACTGACCTGCAGGTAACTGATCACTGACCTGCAGGTAACTGATCACCTGACCTGCAGGTAACAGAACACCTGACCTGCAGGTAACTGATCACTGACCTGCAGGTAACTGATCACCTGACCCGCAGGTAACTGATCACTGACCTGCAGGTAACTGATCACTGACCTGCAGGTAACTGATCACCTGACCTGCAGGTAACTGATCACCTGACCTGCAGGTAACAGAACACCTGACCTGCAGGTAACTGATCACTGACCTGCAGGTAACTGATCACCTGACCCGCAGGTAACTGATCACCGAACTGCAGGTAACTGATCACCTGACCTGCAGGTAACAGAACACCTGACCTGCAGGTAACTGATCACTGAACTGCAGGTAACTGATCACCTGACCCGCAGGTAACTGATCACTGACCTGCAGGTAACTGATCACTGAACTGCAGGTAACTGATCACTGACCTGCAGATAACTGATCACTGACCTGCAGGTAACTGATCACTGACCTGCAGGTAACTGAACACCTGACCTGCAGGTAACTGATCACTGACCTGCAGGTAACTGATCACTGACCTGCAGGTAACTGATCACTGACCCGCAGGTAGCTGATCACTGACCCGCAGGTAGCTGATCACCTGACCCGCAGGTAACTGATCACTGACCCGCAGGTAACTGAACACTGACCCGCAGGTAACTGATCACTGACCTGCAGGTAACTGATCACCTGACCCGCAGGTAACTGATCACCTGACCTGCAGGTAACTGATCACCTGACCCGCAGATAACTGATCACTGACCTGCAGGTAACTGATCACTGACCTGCAGGTAACTGATCACCTGACCTGCAGGTAACTGATCACTGACCTGCAGGTAACTGATCACTGACCTGCAGGTAACTGATCACTGACCTGCAGGTAACTGATCACTGACCTGCAGGTAACTGAACACTGACCCGCAGGTAACTGATCACTGACCTGCAGGTAACTGATCACCTGACCTGCAGGTTACTGAACACCCGGTAACTTTGTTCAAAGTTGGACATGAATGAATGTGTTTTTGAACCGATGACCAACGACATGTTTCATAACTTCATCTCTGAATCGATCCATCCAATCACTTTCCTCAGCAGCTGTTGCCATGGTAACAAGCAGCCGTTAGACATTTCTGTACCTGAAAAACTGAGCTGCTGTTTGTCAGTAACGTTCATGTCTGACAGAAAGAAGACAGAAACTCTTTTTGATGCCGGCTCTGACCGGTTTCCTTCGGTCCGAGTCCCCCCCCCCCCATTCCTGAGCCTGTGAAATACATTTCCCATGAGGCCGCAGCTTCCTCTGAGACATCCTCCAACAACAACACAGCCCACTGAAGTGAAGTTCCACCCCCTTCCCATCAGCCCCTGGGGCCTGGGCTCCTCGCTGAGTTTCCTCAAGCGTCGGTTCAGGTTGATGTTTCCCCTGAGAGAAGGGGGGGGGTCCGTCGTTACCCATCAGCCCCTGCTGCAGCTGGTGGAGCAGATGCTTTCCAACTTCCCTGCAGTCCAAGATAATCTTTTCCTTTCACTTGTCCTGTCCAGCATGGTAGCAGCAGAATGGTGATCTGGCTGCTTTATTGTGTTGAACAGTTTCGCTTTGCCAAGAGGAGCTTTATGAACACAAGCCCCCCCCCCCCCCTTACATCCTATTTATTTACTTTCTATCTGTAACTAAACATTTGTCTATAACAGCATTTTACATCATACTGCCGGGCTTAACAAGAGAGAAATGAAAGTTAACAGAGGTAATGATAGAAAGTGAAACAGAGAGAGAGGAGTGAGGAAGAGGAAGAGAGAGAGGAGAGAAAACATGAATCCACTTCCACAGTTCACTGGTACATCTGTACCGCGATCCCTAAACAACCAAGGTCTCTGTTGGAAAACAAAACAAGCAATCCCCTACAGGAGGACCTGCAGGTGGCTTAAATATCCTCAGATCATACAAACACACGCAGAACTACGCAGAGAAGAGGTACAACCTAGTCATCGCAATGGGAAGCAGAGAAGAGGTACAACCTAGTCAGCGCAATGGGAAGCAGAGAAGAGGTACAACCTAGTCATCGCAATGGGAAGCAGAGAAGAGGTACAACCTAGTCATCGCAATGGGAAGTAGAGAAGAGGTACAACCTAGTCATCGCAATGGGAAGCAGAGAAGAGGTACAACCTAGTCATCACAATGGGAAGCAGAGAAGAGGTACAACCTAGTCATCGCAATGGGAAGCAGAGAAGAGGTACAACCTAGTCAGCGCAATGGGAAGTAGAGAAGAGGTACAACCTAGTCATCGCAATGGGAAGTAGAGAAGAGGTACAACCTAGTCATCGCAATGGGAAGTAGAGAAGAGGTACAACCTAGTCATCGCAATGGGAAGTAGAGAAGAAGTACAACCTAGTCATCGCAATGGGAAGTAGAGAAGAGGTACAACCTAGTCATCGCAATGGGAAGCAGAGAAGAGGTACAACCTAGTCATCGCAATGGGAAGTAGAGAAGAGGTACAACCTAGTCATCGCAATGGGAAGTAGAGAAGAGGTACAACCTAGTCAGCGCAATGGGAAGCAGAGAAGAGGTACAACCTAGTCAGCGCAATGGGAAGCAGAGAAGAGGTACAACCTAGTCATCGCAATGGGAAGTAGAGAAGAGGTACAACCTAGTCAGCGCAATGGGAAGTAGCATCATCATCATCATCATCATCATCATCATCATCATAAAGGGTCTCCATGGTGATACAGTCATGCAGATGCAGCCTCGTCTCTGCAAGGAGAACCAGGTCTGCAGGAGAACCAGGTCTGCAGGGGAACCAGGTCTAAAGGAGACCAGATGCTGCCGTGTGATTGGTCGTCTTTATCACGCCTACGTGACCAGAAGCTGCCGTGTGATTGGTTGTCTTTATCACGCCTACATGACCAGATGCTGCCGTGTGATTGGTCGTCTTTATCACGCCTACGTGACCAGATGCTGCCGTGTGATTGGTTGTCTTTATCACACCTACGTGACCAGATGCTGCCGTGTGATTGGTCGTCTTTATCACGCCTACGTGACCAGATGCTGCCGTGTGATTGGTTGTCTTTATCACACCTACGTGACCAGATGCTGCCGTGTGATTGGTCGTCTTTATCACGCCTACGTGACCAGATGCTGCCGTGTGATTGGTCGTCTTTATCACGCCTACGTGACCAGATGCTGCCGTGTGATTGGTCGTCTTTATCACGCCTACATGACCAGATGCTGCCGTGTGATTGGTCGTCTTTATCACGCCTACGTGACCAGATGCTGCCGTGCGATTGGTCGTCTTTATCACGCCTACATGACCAGATGCTGCCGTGTGATTGGTCGTCTTTATCACGCCTACGTGACCAGATGCTGCCGTGTGATTGGTCGTCTTTATCACGCCTACATGACCAGATGCTGCCGTGTGATTGGTCGTCTTTATCACGCCTACGTGACCAGATGCTGCCGTGTGATTGGTCGTCTTTATCACGCCTACATGACCAGATGCTGCCGTGTGATTGGTCGTCTTTATCACGCCTACGTGACCAGATGCTGCCGTGCGATTGGTCGTCTTTATCACGCCTACATGACCAGATGCTGCCGTGTGATTGGTCGTCTTTATCACGCCTACATGACCAGATGCTGCCGTGTGATTGGTCGTCTTTATCACACCTACGTGACCAGATGCTGCCGTGCGATTGGTCGTCTTTATCACGCCTACATGACCAGATGCTGCCGTGTGATTGGTCGTCTTTATCACGCCTACGTGACCAGATGCTGCCGTGTGATTGGTCGTCTTTATCACGCCTACGTGACCAGATGCTGCTGTGTGATTGGTCGTCTTTATCACGCCTACGTGACCAGATGCTGCCGTGTGATTGGTCGTCGTCACCACGCCTACGTGACCAGATGCTGCCGTGTGATTGGTCGTCACGACACCTACGTGACCAGATGCTGCCGTGTGATTGGTCGTCACGACACCTACGTGACCAGATGCTGCCGTGTGATTGGTCGTCTTTATCACGCCTACGTGACCAGATGCTGCCGTGTGATTGGTCGTCTTTATCACACCTACATGACCAGATGCTGCCGTGTGATTGGTCGTCACGACACCTACGTGACCAGATGCTGCCGTGTGATTGGTCGTCTTTATCACGCCTACGTGACCAGATGCTGCCGTGCGATTGGTCGTCTTTATCACGCCTACATGACCAGATGCTGCCGTGTGATTGGTCGTCTTTATCACGCCTACGTGACCAGATGCTGCCGTGTGATTGGTCGTCTTTATCACGCCTACGTGACCAGATGCTGCTGTGTGATTGGTCGTCTTTATCACGCCTACGTGACCAGATGCTGCCGTGTGATTGGTCGTCGTCACCACGCCTACGTGACCAGATGCTGCCGTGTGATTGGTCGTCACGACACCTACGTGACCAGATGCTGCCGTGTGATTGGTCGTCATGACACCTACGTGACCAGATGCTGCCGTGTGATTGGTCGTCTTTATCACGCCTACGTGACCAGATGCTGCCGTGTGATTGGTCGTCTTTATCACGCCTACGTGACCAGATGCTGCCGTGTGATTGGTTGTCTTTATCACACCTACGTGACCAGATGCTGCCGTGTGATTGGTCGTCTTTATCACGCCTACGTGACCAGATGCTGCCGTGTGATTGGTCGTCTTTATCACGCCTACGTGACCAGATGCTGCCGTGTGATTGGTCGTCTTTATCACGCCTACGTGACCAGATGCTGCCGTGTGATTGGTCGTCTTTATCACGCCTACGTGACCAGATGCTGCCGTGTGATTGGTCGTCTTTATCACGCCTACGTGACCAGAAGCTGCCGTGTGATTGGTCGTCTTTATCACGCCTACGTGACCAGATGCTGCCGTGTGATTGGTCGTCTTTATCACGCCTACGTGACCAGAAGCTGCCGTGTGATTGGTCGTCTTTATCACGCCTACGTGACCAGAAGCTGCCGTGTGATTGGTCGTCGTCACTGGTCGTGTGATTGGGTGGTTTGGTATCTGTGAACAGGTCAAGGTGATGAAGAGGATGGTGGGTCTTTAGCTGTACAGAGATGAAGAATTACATCAACTGCAGGTTCATCATCATCATCATCATCATCAGGGCTGAGAGGAGGAAGAAGCTGAGATGTGAATTCTCCCTCCGCTCGCTGTGATTGGTCGTCCCTCTGCAGGCCTCGGCCTTCATCATCTGCCTTTATCATCTTCCTCAGTCAAGGCCTTGAAAGCTGGTTATGAGATCCCCCCCCCCCCCCTCGGTGATCATCTGTCAGCGCCGCGGCAGCTTATAGATTTTCTCTTATAAGCCTCAATAAGTCATTTTGTGCTGCGTTTGTGGGAAGAAGAAGAGCGAGTGGAAAATAATTCCTCTGCCTCAGCACGCTGGTGACGGAGGAAGACGCTGGTGGTGAAGATGAAGATGCCGTCTCCGAGGACACGCAGAGCCGCAGATTCTGATCACAGAACCGAGTCACGGAAAACCTGCTCTGGTCCTGGATCTGACACCAGAACCACGTCTGTAAGGACCTGAACCTGAACGCAGCGTCGTGGACTCTGTCTGGTCTGGAAGACCCTGGTCTGGTGGACCCTGGTCTGGAAGACCCTGGTCTGGTAGACCCTGGTCTGGTCCTGGATCTGACACCAGCACCACGTCTGTAAAGACCTGAACCTGAACGCAGCGTTGTGGACTCTGTCTGGTCTGGAAGACCCTGGTCTGGAAGACCCTGGTCTGGTAGACCCTGGTCTGGTGGACCCTGGTCTGGTGGACCCTGGTCTGGAAGACCCTGGTTTGGTAGACCCTGGTCTGGAAGACCCTGGTCTGGTAGACCCTGGTCTGGTCCTGGATCTGACACCAGCACCACGTCTGTAAAGACCTGAACCTGAACGCAGCGTTGTGGACTCTGTCTGGTCTGGAAGACCCTGGTCTGGAAGACCCTGGTCTGGTAGACCCTGGTCTGGTGGACCCTGGTCTGGTGGACCCTGGTCTGGAAGACCCTGGTTTGGTAGACCCTGGTCTGGAAGACCCTGGTCTGGTGGACCCTGGTCTGGGAGACCCTGGTCTGGTCCTGGATCTGACACCAGAACCACGTCTGTAAGGACCAGAACCTGAACGCAGCGTCGTGGATTCTGTCTGGTCTGGTGGGGTTTGGCTCCCCTTGCAGACACTTTCTGTGTTTGAGAACAGATGCAGGAACACGGTGAAGCCGCTGGATGAATCAGACGTTCAGAGATGAAGTTGGTCTCTGAGTCTGAGGTGGTGACAGCCGTCAGACCTGAGACCACCTCCCGGTTCTGGACCTGGTTTAGGAGCCGGAGTCTCATCGCTCATCCACGTTTATCTGAGACAGTTTTCCCCGTTTCAGTCGGGACTGGAGCCGTCGGGTCTGATGACATCGGTGATGTTTGTGGGTCGCTGTGGTTCTGATGATCAGGTTCTGATCGTGTTGACGTGTTTGAGTTTTGAGTAATAACGCAGTCTCCTCTGAGGAGGAATCAGCACTCATAAGATGTTTCTAAGTATTTAATGGCTTCAACTCACTGATGACTCACAACAATGAGGATGCTGATTTATTCAGCGGCACGTCGAGCGACTCGGTGCTACCGACTCACGCTCACTGAGAGCTGGAGAACCACGGAGCATTAATTAATCACACCGCTGATGAAACCTGCATGTGAGAGGCAGATCCTCTGCTCATCGCCACTTTCACTAACACACACAGCAATAAAACTGCAGAAGAAACCTCCTAAAGGAGATTCTTCTAAAGGTGTTTACTCCCCATCTCAGTATACTCCCCATCTCTACATGCTCCCCATCTCTACATGCTCCCCATCTCTACATGCTCCCCATCTCTGCATGCTCCCCATCTCTACATGCTCCCCATCTCTGCATGCTCCCCATCTCTACATACTCCCCATCTCTGCATACTCCCCATCTCTGCATGCTCCCCATCTCTACATACTCCCCATCTCTGCATGCTCCCCATCTCTGCATACTCCCCATCTCTACATACTCCCCATCTCTGCATGCTCCCCATCTCTACATGCTCCCCATCTCTGCATACTCCCCATCTCTGCATACTCCCCATCTCTGCATGCTCCCCATCTCTACATACTCCCCATCTCTGCATGCTCCCCATCTCTGCATACTCCCCATCTCTACATGCTCCCCATCTCTGCATGCTCCCCATCTCTGCATGCTCCCCATCTCTGCATACTCCCCATCTCTACATGCTCCCCATCTCTGCATACTCCCCATCTCTGCATGCTCCCCATCTCTACATACTCCCCATCTTTACATGCTCCCCATCTCTACATGCTCCCCATCTCTACACGCTCCCCATCTCTACACGCTCCCCATCTCTGCATGCTCCCCATCTCTGCATACTCCCCATCTCTACATGCTCCCCATCTCTGCATACTCCCCATTTCTACATGCTCCCCATCTCTGCATACTCCCCATCTCTGCATACTCCCCATCTCTACATGCTCCCCATCTCTGCATACTCCCCATTTCTGCATACTCCCCATCTCTACATGCTCCCCATCTCTACATGCTCCCCATCTCTACATGCTCCCCATCTCTGCATACTCCCCATTTCTGCATACTCCCCATCTCTACACGCTCCCCATCTCTACACGCTCCCCATCTCTACATGCTCCCCATCTCTGCATACTCCCCATCTCTGCATACTCCCCATCTCTACATGCTCCCCATCTCTACATGCTCCCCATCTCTGCATACTCCCCATTTCTGCATACTCCCCATCTCTACATGCTCCCCATCTCTGCATACTCCCCATGTCTGCATACTCCCCATCTCTGCATACTCCCCATCTCTGCATACTCCCCATCTCTGCATACTCCCCATCTCTACATGCTCCCCATCTCTGCATACTCCCCATCTCTGCATGCTCCCCATCTCTACATGCTCCCCATCTCTACATGCTCCCCTGCTCTGCATACTCCCCATGTCTGCATGCTCCCCATCTCTACATGCTCCCCATCTCTGCAGCTCCCCATCTCTGCATGCTCCCCATCTCTGCACGCTCCCCATCTCTGCATACTCCCCATCTCTACATGCTCCCCATCTCTGCATACTCCCCATCTCTGCATGCTCCCCATCTCTACATGCTCCCCATCTCTACATGCTCCCCTGCTCTGCATACTCCCCATGTCTGCATGCTCCCCATCTCTACATGCTCCCCATCTCTGCAGCTCCCCATCTCTGCATGCTCCCCATCTCTGCACGCTCCCCATCTCTGCATACTCCCCATCTCTACATGCTCCCCAACCGGCTGCAGCTTCACGTCGGATCCTTCGTTACATTTGACCACAATAAGCAGAAAACTGAATCTTTCCCTTTTTCTTTTCTTTTCTTTTCTTTTGGTGAAATAGAAAAGCATCCTTTTTAAAATGTTAAAGTATAAAATGATTTTGTCTCACATCCATGTCCGCCGTCCCCCTGTTGGACATCCGGCTGCAGGATTCGGGAACTGGGGAGAAGGTTCAAGGTCCCACTTTGTCCCGAGGGACAGAAGATACCGACACATTCCTTCCTGAGAAGCTGCCGCGGGTCAGAGGAGCCGGATCCGCAGGAAAACCGGATCCTATTTCTCATTAGAACTTCTTCCCATCAGCTGATGTCAGGGTTGGAGCAGAAACTCCGCCCGAAAGCCGAGCCAGAGCGGACATGATGATGCTGCAGAGACTAAAAATAACTGCATGTTCTCAGGTGTCCTCCAGAGACGGACACCTGAGGCCACAGACTGATGAAGATGAATGAGGAGGATGAACCTTCGTCCTGGACGTCAGAGACAAAATATCACAGAAGAGACGGACGGTGAAAAGTGGACAGAAGAGCTGAGTCCAGCAGGTTTACCTCTGCAGCGATGATGAAGAGGAACCAGGAGACGTCCAGGACCAGGACTTCACTGATGAAGATGTTTCTGCTGCATTTGGGTCGGACGGCACCGAAGCTTCAGAATCTCCACAGAACAGAGTTCAGGTAAAACGGGTCCAGAAACCCGGTTAGACCCGGTCCAGTTGTGTCTGACAGAACCAGATGGTCCACAGGGACCAGAACTTAACCTGTGTCCAGTCCAGTCCAGTCCAGTCCAGTCCAGGACTCGTGGACCAGCAGACTGTGCGACCAGTTCTGGACATATGTAGCAGTTTCACTGTGAGACGGAG